>JAPQRP010000020.1:32865871-32911120 GCA_037367295.1 Apogon hyalosoma
CTTATCTCATCTCATCTTATCTTATCTTATCTTATCTTATCTTATCTTATCTTATCTTATCTTATCTTATCTTATCTCATCTTATCTCTCATCAGTTACTTCTGTAATTATTTTTTGAACTGCACAGACACTTTGTGGACAGCCCGTATGACAACAAGAGGAAAAGGAATCACTTTAAAGCGGGTCTGAAATATTCACATCAAATATAACGTCCGGCGCAGAAAAGTTTGACTCCGCTCTCACGCTGAGCTGTTCTGAGCCGGGTTTCCTTAGGCAAAACTGGTGTAATCTCACAGCAGACATCACAGAGGAAACCTGCAGTTCTCTTCCTCTTCACTGTGCCACTGTGCTCCCCTTCACCGCCAACGCACCATCAAAAATGCAAAACCATGGCATGAAACCAAAAGTGGAACATGGCTCATGGTGAGGAGGGGATATGAAGTGGAGGAGATTAGCTCTGGTGGGGGGAGACACACTCACTGTATTGTACACAAAACCCTGTGGTGAGCAGGGCAGGCTCTTTATGGAAGGGGCGGGGAGGGTATCCTGACAAACATGAGAGGAAACTAATGGAGGCTGTTATAAATTACTAAATCGATCTCATAGGCTTACACTCATGCTCATTAATTGACCTAAAAAAAAAACAACAAAACAGAATAACAACAAATTACCGCCTGAAGAAAGAAAATGTATGGCTGCTGGCACTGGCACTAAGCTTTAACTCACAATATTAAACAGTTTTACGCAACATAACCAACCACAGCCAAAGGTGAAGCATTAAAAAGCACGTGTCAGAGACAGATCAGGAAGCAGGAAGTAAAGCCCCTCACCCTCTGGATGGTGAATTCCACAGCTGATCTATTTCAAGTGAGATCTTTGAGGACGATAAAAACTTTTATCGGCTGCCAAGTTTGACAGAATTTAATGACAGAATTCATATTGCCATTTCTCTCTGTTTTTTTTGGTCTAATTTTATAGTCTAACTGTGCTATGATAAACATATACAACTATAGGCATAATGTCTAAGGACAAAACACTACTATTTTATTACCCCACCCACTGAAGGGGAGGCAAGGAGTATTATTTTTGGTTTGGTTTGATTTGTTTGTTAACACTCTAGCAGCAAAACTTTTGGATGAATTCATACCAAGTTTGGTTTTTTTTAGATTGACAGTCACCCAGAACAGATGTCATTAAATATTGGAAAAAATAGGTCAGAGTTTAAATTTTTTAAATCTTTTTTTGTCCCATTTACTTATAATGGGTGAAATTTCACATGTCTGTAGCAGCCAAACTATTGGTTGAATTGACACCAAATTGGGTTTATAGATTACCAGTGACCCAGAGTAGATGTGATTACATTTTGGGAAAAGTAGGTTAAAGTTCCAATTTTTTTTCCCCCCCCCCCAAAGTTATTTATAATGGGTGAAATTTCAGTCTGTAAAAACATCAATTTTGTTTCAATTTACTTCAAACTTGGCACATATATAGAGGCAATTGCTATGCTGACATCAGCACATGCATAAACATGATGACATCAGCTGGATCAATGCCAGAATAAGCAGGAATACGTGTGAGGGGCGGAGTTTGTTGTGCCTGGCTTTATTTTTTCATGAAATCAGTGTCTGAATTCAACATCGGTTGCTATGAGCTCGGTTTTGTGTTTTCTCTGGGTTTGTTGGTGGTTCTGAATGGGTTACACGGTGTGCGGTTGGTAAATAAATAAAATACTGATGTCAGACTTTTATGTTGACATGTGGAAAGATGTTCACTGGGCTGACTGTTGCCATGGTAACGCTGACTCTTGATTGAGATGTGACAGGCTAATTTCAGTTGCTGTTTGTAAGCTGATACTGAAGTGCATATATGAGCCTGAGCACGATGAGATTTACATAAGCTAATGATAAACACAGACTGACACCACAGGTTCACTCGAAAAGAGCATGAAACCGTCAAAAATGGTCAAATCAGCTGTCGTGTTTTATACATTTTACTTTCTTTGTGTGTAAAGACAGGTAAATGGTTGTTAGTGTTCATTATGTTCATGTGAATCAGCAGCAGCCTCATGATGGCAGAATGCAGATGGAAATGTGTCTATATAGTACAAAAAAAGTCAGATTAATATTGTTAGATAGATAGGCAATATTTTAAATGTATTTGTAGTTATTCAGAACATCTTAATTTATTAAAGATTATAATGTATATTGTGTTTTTATCATATGTTAAGGGGCCCCCATTTATAAGCTGAGGACTGCTTCTGGGGTGTCCTACTACAAAATGTATCTTGCAAATGAATTGTTGATCTAATTGTCTGTAATAATTTGTAATTTTGTAATAAAGGTGATATGATGATATGTTTATGTTTCAACATGTTCTTGATCCTCAGCTCTTAAACAACCATCAGTTTGATGGAGAGCATAAAGATTAGACTGTTTCGATGGATAAAGGTCACGAGGTCTGATTAGTCCAGATTGACCCAGATCAAGGTGAGAAGAGAGATGGATGAAGTGATTACCCATCATGCCCAGCACCTACAGTACAAGCCTGCGGGGGCAGAGTTATGGTTATTATGTTTTCATAAAATGTCAGCTGATTCTAAACACACTGAATGACCTGTCTGACATATATGTGAATGTAAAACAACCTATTTTGATAAAATATCACAAAACATAATATCCCAACATTCAAGTATATCAGTTATTTTCATACTAACCACTCAGAAAGAACACCTGAGAACCATGTAAAACTGAATGGCAATAGTTTTATTAAGTTAGGAAATTTCATTATATACACTGGTTCTACTGCATGGATTAAAAAAAGACAAAAATAAGCTTGACACACCAAGCTAATACATGTTATTGACGCTGCATTTCACCTCCATAAATAATAATAATGATCTTGGTTGAAATTATAATTACAAATTAATGTCATCCTCATGGCAGGGCACAGTGGATGATGTGCTGTTAACCGTACAGTAATCATTTGTTCACACCCCCCTCCCAAAAAAAAAAAAAAAAAAATTTAAAAACACTGTCACCGAACTGTTCTTAAATATCTTAAAACTACGCTATACAATACATAAAGCATATCTACCATGTGTTCCATGGGAAACAAAGAAAAGGCAATGGTTTAAGAAATCATTTCTCATGAAATATTGGTAAGCCTTAAGCGATTTCAGTACGGTCATTTACAACAGGTAAAAGAGGCTGGTTTTACCATTAAAGCCATCAAAGAAGAAGAATACTACAATATGCTACTTTGTTCCAAATATACAGATAACAACATTGGTGCAAAACGCTTCAGTCAGAGCTGCTCGTGGCATGCACCACAGTAAACAACTACGCTGAAATTCACAGGTTGGTAAAGTGGGTTTGGTGACATATTGTACAGTAGTGGCCGTTGTAATACAGTTATCCAGTGTTTTTGACTTTCACAGAATCATCACGGATTTGACGTCCAGTGGTTCCTTAGTGTTCCTCTTTGTCTCTGCCCTTCTTCTCTTTCTCGTCCTGTAGGGCGGTGCCCAGCTTCTTGATGAGCACAGACAGAACCTTGTCCAGCGGGTCCATCACGCCTCTCTGCAGCCACTTGGGAATGGTCGTCCTGGCGTGGTGGAAACCTAGTTTCTGCAGGATGTAATCCACACCCACCGGGTCGATCTTACGGCCTGTCCAGGAGATGAGCCTGAAAGTAGAGTCAATACCCGTCAGACCTCAGTAAGTAGACAGGTTTTACCATTTGTTCGTATGTTCGATAGGAGTGTTTCTGGTTTTTCTAGAAATTAGTGACGTTTCTAAGCATTCTGCATCAACTATCTGACGTTATAATACCGTGTGCTACAAACACCAAATCAAACCAGCATCCGTTTAGTTTTGTAAATAGATCCTAGATGCACAGTTCAGGGTGTGATACACGCCACTTCCAGAAAGCATCCTTACTAGTTAGGGGCATGTAACCTTGGTAACTAGCTCATCTCACCTTTACTGGCATTTGTATTAGAAAAAAAAAATCCAGACTTTTTCAAAACTGTTATTTTTTTCCTCCCACGTAGTTGACTTTATGTACTGTTATACTTTCGTGCCTACTTTTTTTAGTTGAGATTGTACCTGATGTGTGTAGTAGAAAAGTTAATTTTACTAAATGTATGAATGAATGAATGAATGCATAATTCACAATAAGTTTTATTTTACTGAGAGAAACATTTCCAAAACACATAAAAATCACTAAAGTGCCTGGATATCACACAAACAAGTTTCACTAGAGTCATTGCACTACCAACCGGTGTGTGAAATCACGTTTTTCTATACTCTCCTCATTTATTTCTTATCTCACATGGTTCTGTGCCTTCGAGTATACTCTAAAATTCAACGATGAGAGAAACTTTCTCCATACTTCATTAAGACTTTCACACAAAATTCCAGACTTTTCAAGACTTTCAAGACCCGTGCAACTGTCGCATTATGGGATATTCCTACTGGCTACTAATACAGTAGTATTTACCCACACTTCTCACATACAAAAACAATCTGGAATACAGTTGGAGTCTATTAATCAGCATGTTTATATTTGATTTCAGTCTGTGCTGTTGTGTTTTAGCTTTTATTTGCAGAAAAAAAACCCAAAAATGTCCAAATAGCGAGCACAAAATGCGTTCAGACTTTGAATAATGCAAAGAAAACAAGTTGATATTCATTTTTAAGTAGCTCAACACTAATGTTTCAGTCGAGTTTAAAAATTCAAAGATCAATATTTGATGAAATAACCCTGGTTGTCAGTTGTTAATGTGCCCTGGCGTGTTCTCCACCAGCCTCTTCCTTTGGAGTTTGGTGCTTTATCAGGTTTGCTTGGTGTCATGTGACCGTCCAACTTCATCGTAGTGCTTTTTAATTAAGATCCACGTTTGTTTGTTTGTTTTTTTGGACTAGTCTCTGAATTTCAGAGCTGTGAGCTACACAGAACAAATCAAAGTTTTGAGAATTATTTCAACTTAGAATGAAGAAGATGAGGAGTGATAAAACTGTAGAAACATATCTTATTTTTAATTAATGGTCCAACTAATTAGCAGCCACTTATGATGGAGCAAAAAAAAAAAAGAAAAAAAAAGAGCAACAAAACTTTAGAAGAAGTTCCTGCAAACATAACTGAGAACTTGAAATGGGACCTTTGTAACATTTTACTCTACTGGAACATGTTTTTAATTGCTTACACTAGCTATAACAATACAGTTTTAGTTTTATTTTCATTTGCCTTTGCTTTCATGTCTGAGTGTAACTTCCTAATGCATGACTGGCCTGTATGTTTACATTTGCAGGTTGGGTGTTGCCGTCACTGGCTCCAAGGTCAAAGGAGCTGATGCTTAAACAGCGTCACAGACAGTCTTTTCTATTTTCTCCTCTGCTGATTTTCAATGAGCACAACCCATGGCTAAGCACAGTGACTCGGTGTGATTCCGTCATATGAAAAGGTGTGCATCCGCTAACAAAACAAAGGATAAACCACTCCAGATGTAGGTGCAGCGGAGCGAGGCTGACCTGAGAGTCGGCTCCAAGTGCCAGGTGTTGCACATGAATTCCCTCCAGTCCACCGTGGTGTAGTTGATGCTGTCATCTTTGTCCTTGTCCGTGGAGCTTTCATCGTGTAAGGCTGTTGGGCTCTTCTGGCCCGGTCGGGCTGCGAACATCCGCGGGGCGAACAGGGCTAAAGAAAAGGACAATAAGGATGTCTCCGTGCACACTTCACTGCCTCTGTGTTTTCTTTTTAACATGGCGTACACATTGTTCTTTCTCAAAGAGGACGGAGGAAACAACTCCCAGAAGTCGAGAACAATAAACATTCATTCCCCTTCCTGAGAGTCAGCACCTTGATAGTATAGATCTGGACTCTATTCACATTCAAATACCAATCTGCCGCACTTTAATTAATCAGCTTTAATCAAACGCTGATGAAAATCTTCACTAGTCTGCTCTCTTCTCTCTTTCTATTCATCTGCACAGAACAAAGTCGTGGCATTAGTTTAATTGTCATGAAGAATGCAAGGTTGCAGGCGTAAAGATTGCTAATTTGTTCCTTTGTAACAATAGGAAACCCATTAAAATGCTGCCAGCATTGGTTTGTCTGACCTCCCCGCTGTGTGTGAAAATAACACTGAGCTGCCTGCATTTCATGCTGCTTTTCCGAAAGGTGTCCAACAGCCTACAAACAGCTTCACAGGGACAGAGACAGACAGATGTGCCTCATTTTGTAATTTCATCTTGGATAAAAGTGTGATGAGTCACTAGTTTGAAGTGTTGCACAACATCTATTATGGAACTTCAATGACTGTCATCCGGAAAAAACTCAATTTTACTGTTGGAAAGTCTATCGAAAAGGACATTTGACTTGACACTGCGCCGTATAAAGACAACACACCTTTCTCCTTTTCCTTCAGGTAGGCCGACACCAGGTCATGAAGGAACATGATGAGCTCAGCGTCCATGGTGACACAGATGTGGTCAGTGAATTCTGTCACTACACTGCACTCCACCTTGGGTTTACTGTTGGAATCTGGAGCCAAAACAAAAGAATTAAACCAGAGACAATTGAATGCTTAGAGCTTTGTAATATCCTAAATACCCATTTGAACCACAGTCTGTATAAAAACCCCACATGGCCACTGTTACATCATCCATTCTGTTTTGTGGATTACTGTGTGAACAATCTGAAAACACTGACAATGAAACATTAAAAGTAAAGTATGACACATTTTACTAAAAAAACAAAACATCTTTTCATACAATAACAAGTGGTGCCAGGCACAACAAACCCCGCCCCTTGCACATATGTTGCAAGTAAATACGGAGATTTAAAAAATTCATTAAAAATGTGAACTTTGATCTACTTTTCTCAAAATGTAATGACATCTATTCTGGGTCACTGGCAAGCTATAAACCAAATTTGGTATGAATTCAACCAATGATTTTGCTGCTAGAGTGTTAACAAACAAACAAATAAACTGAACCAAAATCAATATGCCTTGCCTCCCCTTTGGGGGGTGGGGTAATAATGATCTCTCAATCATGACTTCTGGTGGTGTGTTTCCTTGCAGAGACCCTGTCCTCTGCCTTTATTTTCTATTTTGCTCTTGTTTTGTTGTGTTCTGGAAGTTCCTCTGTAGTGCAGACCAGCAACAATGCTGCCAAATAACAGTGATGCACAGCATGTGGAGGCGAAACAATCTAAAAAGGAAGCTGCTCTTCATTCATTGATGTATTAGAGGAACTGCAGGTCTGTCTGAGAGACAAACGCCTGGACAAAGCACAAACAGACCTGTAGGGAAGGAGAGAGGAGACAGACAAAAGAGCGTTCCCACAGTTTTGCAAAGGTGTGAGTGAGATAAAGTGCACCTAAGAGTAGAAGAGCTGTGAAAGCAATTAGAAGACATTTCATTTTTATTTTTCGCAGCTTTTTGTTCACACTCTGTATTTAACTCTATGGTTTGCTTGACCACAGCTGTGTTTGTAAACGGTCCTGATTGTGGATTACAAGTTACGTGCTGTCAAGTGATTTCAGTTATATGCAAACTGTTGCTACATACAGTTGTGTTTGACATTAGGGATGCTCATTATATATCAACACACTGCTAAGAGATTGGCCAAATTTCCATGTCATTACAATAAATGTTAAATAAATGCAAACATCAGCTAAAATATATATCTAGATTTATTTTAACCACCAACGACCAAAAGCATCTACTGAAAGCTTTAATAACTTTGAACCACTAATGCTATCGATTCGATTCACATAATTCAGATAAAATGCAGATTCTCAGCTTTTCAGTAGCATCAGATGTGTCTCTTTTGGATGTTCAGAGGCTTTGAAGTGAACATGGAAACACTGTCATTTTCAGTAAAATTGATTCACAATAGTTTGGTAAATTACAGTTGTGGAAAAGTACCAAGTGTGGAAAAGTAAATTTTTCCCTTATTTTCTGTTTTGATGTAATACACTATGAATTTACTTTGAGTTTTAATGAACATCTACAGGATCAGTTAATTAAAAATGGTGAATTAACAGCCTTTCGCTAAATCATTAAAAAATACAGAGGATAAAATTACAATAAATAGTTCTAAATCATTAAGAAAAGGTTAAATATAGAGAAAAAAGTTGTTTGGAAATACCTACAAAAATAGTTCTAAGTCTAGGTGGCCATCAGTAAACTTCATGAAATAAGTGCATGAAAATGTTTTCCTTTCTTTGACAGTTTTATTAGTTTAGCTTAATCACAGCTCCAATAGAACTGTGTGAGGAAAAGTATGTTCTATTCAGTAAAGAAAAGCCAAAAGTCAACTCTGAAGGTGAGTGAACTGTGAAACTCACTAAAAGGACAGACATCAACACCTTCTATTAGAACTGAAATTATGAACAAAGTGAGACTTTCTAAAAAAAACCACCGTTACATTTACTAAAGGGCCTGAAATAGGGAATGACGTCAGAACTACCCGTGGAAAAAAAAAAAAATTGACAGTCTTTCTCAAGAGCAGTTGACATTTATTGAACGGAGTCAATTGGGGTCAGAGTTTTTATGAGCTGGCGTCTACGGCTGTCAGTGCTAAAGTCTGAAAGGTTAAAGGGGCAACAACCACCAACCCTCCACATCCTCACATGACATTCAGAAAGTACCACCACATTACCAGATAGAGAAGGCTCATCTGGATCCTGGACGTGGATTGACTTGAAGTCCAGCTGCATTCTGGGGAGGGCAAAGATGGTCTCCGTTTCATGGTTGTAGCTGGAGGAGCTGCGGAAGCTGCTCAGTAGACTAGAGCTTTTGGCAGTGGCTCCGCTTTCTTGGTTGTTGGCTTCCACGTTTCTCAGCAAGTTCAACTCTGAAAGAAGAGATTAAACATGTCAAAAGTCTTTGGAGTTTACGGTAACGCTCACAGTACTACGCTGTTCAGTTCGGTTAAATACCATCGGCGCCTCATTTACATTTAAGATAAGAGACAGAAGCTGTGAGGCAGAAAGACAGGAACTCACATGGAAAAAAAAACTATAAGTAAAGCTTTCGGAGTTATAGACCAGTCTGGTTCATGTGCCTTTCAGTGTAATCTGATTAGCCCCACTACCTCTTGACCTGCTTAATCTGCTCATATGGATTATGAATTTTCTTTTTTTTTTTTCCCAGTTTAGTAAAAAAGTTGAAGTCTCTGCTGGCTGTTACAGTACAAATCAACTGTTCTCATTAGTTTATGATTTCAACTGTTTATCTGAAACCCAGCAACACATTTTTGTCCTCTGTAAGGGACAAGAGTTTCACATCTTTAATAAAATAATAAAAACAAAAAACACTGTCTGCTGCAAAGGACACGCCATTAAATAAATAAATAAATAAATAAAGGATGTGAAAAAATAGTTGCATTTTGCCGTTTTCAATCAAGACAATTATTTAATGTAAAAAAGCTGAAACTTTTACTTTCCTGGGTCTCAGGAGGTTATATACATGTGTATTTAATTACTTTAATACTCATGTTATCTTATAATATACATTTTTACTTTAAGTCTTCTTAACATTTACCTTGTACTTTTACTTATACATTACATTTACATAAGTATTTCAACTCCTCTCATTGCTGGCTCATGTTTATTAGTTACTGTGCATTTACTGAAGATCAGCTTGGCATGGATTTGTAATAATGTGGATCTATATTAGATATAGTGTAGAATATTTGGCTCCTTCACAAGTAATGAACACACACTGCTGTATCAAATGATCATGATGGACAAGACTAAGCTATTCGTTATTCATAAGTTCAAAAACCTATTACCTTCATTCCTCATGGCAGTGACATAGTTGAACCATTCTTTGACAGTCGCGACTCCGTGTGGAGGATTTTCGTGGCGCCGGCGGGTTATTTTGGTTATCGTGGCCATGGGGCTTTCGAGTGCTCCGCAAGGTTTGGTTACCATGGTGTTATGACCAAGATGGAAATCTAGAGTCTGCACGATGTAGGTAGAATCATCTTTGGAGCCTGGATGTAACAGAAGTAAATATCAGCCTTTAAATGATAATAATATTATAATAAGAAAGTTTGTTTATATAGCACTTTTTGCAGAAAGATTTCACAAAGTGCTTTACAATAAAATAAGAAATAATATACATAGGTAACAAGAGAAACACATACATACATAGACACAGGCATAAAAAAACATAAAAGCCTTTAAAAGGGGATTTTAACCCATAAAGACCCAAACATCCACTGGTGACCAATCTAAAACATTTAATAACTGTTGAGCCACTAATCCTATCAGTACATGGAAATAATTGGTGTAAAGTGCAATTTGTCATTTTTTCATGGTCATCAGATATGACCCATTTGGACGTTCAGAGGCTCCGTAGTTACCATGGAAACACAATCATCTTCTACAACATTGATTCACCAGTAAAACCCATGGAGCTGGATCAATGACAGTGGATGGAGACTCTTTATTCATGTTGTGATTGGCAGATTTGTTGAAAAAGTCACTTTCTGTTCAATTTTCTCTGTTTTGATATAATAACCTCTGAATTTACTGAGTTTTCATGAACATCTACATGATCAGCTAATTAAATGTAGGGAAAAATACATGATTTACACTGAAAAATGCAAAATACAGAAGATAATATTACAATAAATAGTGATAAATCACTTAACAAAGGTTAAATGAAGAGAAAAATTCCTTTGGGAACTGACACAAAAGTACCACTGGGTCTTTATGGGTTAAGGTCAAGTCTATGAGTACAAATGCAAAGCTATAAACTGCTACTATTATTACTTTCATTACTGACTGGTCTGTAACTTATTTTCAGATCTTCATTTATTTCACAGTGACGGTCTCTGAAGTGGACTTTCTGTCTCACCATCCTCCCAGATCTTCTGTGCTTCTGTCCAGAAGGCGATGTTGGGCTCTTCCAGGTGGAACAAAGCCCACAATTTGGAGCGGAAGTTGGGTCCGTGGAAGCAGGCCAGGGTCATGTGATTGCCGTGAAGGCTCATTGAGCCGCCCAGCTGTACGGCGTCCTCAGGCAGAGGCATCTGGAAGAGGGAGATGTGGCAGCCGGCGATTACCTTCAGCACCCCGGGCCAGTGGCGGTGATGAGCTGCGTCCATGTCTGTGTGACGGCGACAGTGATGAAACACAAAATTAGAGGCGACGTCGATGTAAAGGGAAGAATTTGTTCTGTTTTTACTCTAACACTGCCAGCTCTTAAATGTATGCAGTTTGTGTTTCTGTCATTATCCCATGAGCATATCTGATTACATTCAGTTGTTGAAACACCTTGTCAACAGAAAAATGGTATACAAATTAAACATATTAGAATTACAAATCACATTACTTCCTTTAACCAGCAGGATCTCAGAGACACTTGCTGAGCAGTGCCATGTTATGCTACTGCCACGGTGAAATATTCCACAAACCATTACTGAGGAAGGCATTCTTACAAAGCTCAGCAGCTCCTTTTTCATTGTTGATGACAGGGGTTTTTGGAGGCAGGTAGGGTCCAGGTCCCCAAGTGGAAAGAGCCCGTTTGCTGGTGTCGAACTGCTGAGTGAAAAACTCCTGCAGCTTCATGCCGATCTTGATGAGGTCTGGTGTGGTGGAGCGAGAAATGATCACCTGGAAAATGTCCCACTGCAGGTCTCCATGGACAAAAATCTCACTGGAATAAAAGGAAGAAGATGAGGATGAAAAAGTATGGGCAAGCAAAATGGTGGGAAACAGTGATGGAGCAAGACTTTGGATTGCACAAAACATAAAGAGTCTGTAGGTTTCAACAAATTAAATGTAAGACTTTTTAGGGAATGAAATCTGAGTTCTCCTCCATATCCATATTTGGAAAAATGTATAAAATATTTAATGAAAATTAGAGTTGCAGATTAAGCAAACAAGAATGAAAAAAACCCCTACTGCATCTGAAACATCAACACCGACAATAAAATGTGTATTTTAATTAATCGTTTCGCACCTTTTCTCCGATAGGCTGGAGTCGACGGTGCACAGGTTGACCTTCCACTCGTCCTGAAGCTGGAGATCAGCGTTACTGAACACTCCCATCAAGATGCTGGAGCCCATGTAGTCCACCCGAGCCTCTGTTGAGCCCATGGTGATCTGGATTTTATGGCTTGGTTGCTGGTTTGGGTGTTCGGAAATGTGAGCTAGAAAACAGATCGAGGGTGGTTAGCTGTGTTTTTATGCCACTGCTTGTCAAACATTAAGATAATTCAAAATTCACTAACTTGTACACCTTGTTTTTTAATTTTACCTTGTATATATCCTTTATATTTTGCAAACATTTCTTCTACTCTGTGGTATAGATTTGTATATTTAGTATTCTTTTAATATTTTCAGTATAATTTCATAAGTTAATGTCTTTTTTTGCAATTTATGAATCTTCTGCTGAATAGAACAGGGCTGCTAAACTGATTTTTATTGTAATTCTAACAGTGACAATAAAGATCTATTCTATTATACTCTATTCTAATATGTAGGAAACAATTAATAGTATGTATGTTTTGCATAAAAAGTTCAACTACTACATATTGAGGATAAATACATGTGCCTAATTATAATGACAACTGAATAAATGTGTAACAGCAACAATGGGATATTTGCAGTATAATCATGTGTAAATGTGACAATGTGATATTTATAATATAATTCATGTGCAAACCTTTATCAATTTTTACTTGGTGGCTTGCTTTGGTCCCCATTTTTGTCAATTTGTGTGCACTATGTGTTGTTGCTTGTTTTTCTTTCTGTATGTCTCATTTCAGTTACGGTATTATGTTATTTGTAAACAGTTTTTTTTTTTTTAACCTGTCAATGGGACTCAAGATGGAAATTAACCATATGGCTATAATCTCTCGCATTTATGTGCAAATGTTCATTAATACGTGTGTTCCGTTTTAAAAATGAATAAATCATTCATTCATAAATTCTACTTCCTACTGTTTCACATGCATAAACACGTCCGATAGTAAAAGACTTGAATGACAGCAAGAAATAACTGGGCATGTGTTGTGCTCATGAATGCACAGGTCCCAGTGTTGTGTTGGAATACTGTATTGAACTCTGGCTCAGGTCCATATTCACAGTTTGAGCTGCTAACAAGTTGCAGAAAAACACCAGATGTCTGAAAAGTTGAGCTTTTGTTTACTTACAGACCATCTCTAGGGTGTTCACGTCTATATTGCCACCCACCACTCCACCCTTGGAGTCGAGCTTGGAGCGGCCGAGGCCAACAGACATGCTGATCTCCCGGTCCCGGTTGCTGCCTACAGATAGGCGGCCCTGACTCTTCAGTCCGCTGGTCGTCCAGCTGTAGGGGCAAACACATTGTGAGAACTGCTGAAAGGCTGCTGAATAATGCAAAAGTGCTCCCTATGAAACATAAATGACTCTCATTGCCCAGGAATGAGCACAGGTAACTGAAAAGGAAAAGACCAGTGAGCCTCAAGAGAGAACTCTGACTGACACGTTATGGACTTAAACTTGTATGACTTTACTCCAATGTGCCATTATAATACACCTTTACTAATCTGGGAGCATTGATATAAGAGGTTTTCACTGGTGTTACATGAAATGTTAAAATTACAATTGCTTTTTCTGATTTAAGAGAATTCGTGTTTACATTTTACACTGCAGTGATCTCGTTAATATTTTTCTATCTGAAAAGCAAACACCTACATTTTTATGTCTAAGGAATGTTCTGAAATCCTGAATTATTTAAACAGGTAGAAGTAGAGAGGTCTTCTCTGCCTGACTTGGTGAGAATAGGCAGGAGATGTGTGTGTTTCTCAAAAATGCAGAGCGCCCACACATTTCTTTCCGAGTGGAAGACGTATTTTTTTTTTTCTTTTTACTTTATGATGACACAGAGCTTATAAAACAGTACTGTCTTAGTTGTGTGGATTCTTTGTTTGCCAGCGATTCAGCAGGATTTTCTGCCTTAACTGTAGAGATAAAAGTAGTAATGACTGCATATCCCGGTGACCACAAAAATACAACAACGTACGTTAGATGAATGGAGCCCATAGGAGTGGGCGATAAGAGGCCACTAGGGCTAGGATATCAGATGAACACTGGATGTGAAGTGAGAGAAAGAAGCAAGGAATCGCCCCAGAGACATATTTGTGCACCACTTCAACAGCTTATTACTCCAGTAGATGTAAACAAATGATGGTGATAATGTCCAGCTTACTCAGTAACATATTAAGCCAATTGTAATCTATCTTCAGGCAATGAAAAGGATCCCATAATCCCTTTTTATTTTTGCCCTTCAGTGATTAAAGCTATCTTAACTTACTTACTCCACTGCCTATCTCAGACACTAAAGCCTACAGGAGTGATCGCACTACAAAAGTGCTTGCATTTACAGTTTTCATCAGTGGAATGAATCCCTGCTTGACTCATTTGCCAGAATCCTTAATTCCAATTTTAGGGCAATTTTAAAACAGCACGGAGAAGATTTATCCATCCAAGCCCCGAGGATCAAAATGATAAAGATGTATGTTTGTGTATAAATATTTATTGACCATTGCATCATCTGTTGTGTGTTTGCCCAGGAGGCACTTAATATTTACTTTCAAACTTAAGAGATAAGCTGCATAAGTTTGTAAAAACTTGGCCACTGCTTATCGTGAAATAGCAGTTTTACTGCATTCCACACAAAAATAGCAAATAATGTAATAGATGGAAGATTAAGTGATGAGGTTTTTGAAAATGCACTGTTTTGAGGTGAAACAGTGACCGCTTACGTATTGTTTCCCATGACGTTGCTCATGTTCATTTGGACAGTCAGCTGCTTCAAGTTGATGGCGAACACCACAAGAGTCTCCCACGGTGCCCCCTGCTGTCCAGCTGCTTTACCATTTTTACTGAAGGATGGAGTGGATGTCTTTGACACTGAATCTACAGAGAAAATGAATGAGAACTGTATGTTCAGTCAGATTCCTCCACTATCTGTGTGTTATTATCTGTTAATGAAGGTCTCTCAGTAGCTGGTCTATAAAATCACAAAAGCAAAATAGTGAATTATGATGGTTCCTATAATCTGGTTTAGAGCAAATGAGCTGGGTTCTGCAGTGACGCAAGGTAGGAAACAATGTCAGCTACACCACAATGAAGTCTAATAAACAGTAGAAGAAGCAGAGCATTCTGTGGCTGTGTCCTCATAAGTCCATGCTTCCTGTTATACCAGACATGTTTACATACTTTGAATACTTCAAAGTATGAAATACTTGGAAAGGATAATACTTGGAATACCGGGGAAGATACAACAATCATGCAAGTTAAATATTCACACTTCAAAAAATGTATTTCCATTTCCTCTGTGCATTTACCACCTCAAATGATGAATGAATTTTGCTGTTTCCATAAGCACTTTCACTAGGTGAAATTACAGAATACAAATGCACCTAATGACTGGCAGGTTAGCCCAAAATTGACCTTTAACCATTAAAAATCTAACCAATTCCAAGTGAGTGTTTTTGCCAAATTTTAAGATATTCTGTCAAGCTGTTCCTGAGATGTCATGTGTTTACATATGATGGATACCAAACAAAAGCTTCTTGTATAGATGGATGCGTCCAAAAAAAGATGAAGTAAAAGGACAAAGCAGGAGCATTCTGTATATGTCATCCTTGTCATCCTAACCCTAACCTCTACATTTATGTGCTGAATATATGCTTGTACTGAATGTATGAAAAAAAAGTAGTTTCTTTAATTACCTCTCCTTGGGGCAGAGGAATCAGACACACTCCTCGTGCGACCCGGTGCGGGGGACTTGAGGTGACCCAGGCCCCCAGGGGACATGTTGCTTCCAGTGGAGTGTTCTGAAAACACATTGGGTGACTGGGGTATGTGCTGGGCCCCCGTGCTGCCGTCCCAGGTCCTGAAGTACGCTTTCCGGCTGGACTCAGGGGACAGATGCTGAGTGACGTTTTCAGCTGAGTCTGGGGTGGCAGGGCCAGAGGCTGATGTAACGTAAAGGTCAAGACATGTAAGTTAAAGACAGCCTTGGAAATGTCAACATGGAGCAGACAAAGATAATCTTGGCTGAAAGAAGGTCAGCAAGATGGGATATTAAAAATGAATACAGGTTACAGGTTCAATATGGAAAAACCCCACAGCCTCACGTCCTCATGTGAAGTTTGTGTTGGAGCTTGTTTTGTCATTTGTGACTATGCTAACAACAGTCTCTCTGCTTACATCTACGATAACAGCCACAATATACTGATTTCAATGTAAATGACACTGTGTTTGGAGTAGTAGTATTAGCAGTTATGGGTACTTGTACTAGTTATTGGTAGTTCTACTGATAACAGCAATTAGTGTATTTGACAGTTGTAATTCAGTTTGCATGCCGCCCCCCACACTCTCTCTCCATTTAACTCTAAATGCTCTAATTGAAAGTGAAATTATGATGCAGTGCTATATAAACAAAATTTAACACAAGCACAGCACAAGCATTTACAAAAACATACTTGTTACACTAAACTAGTCATTGGGAAATTGAACCAAGGGTCACCTGGCAGGTTGATTGTCTGGTCTCCTAAAAAGAGGCGCCTGGCGATACTTCGGCGGTACCAGGCCCTCGGGAACGCCAAGATCTCACTCAGCCGTCTCATGTCGTACTTGAAGGAAGCTGAGCCAATGTCACACACAGCTAAAAGGAGAACAATAAAGACACATTGAAATAAACTGAAGATAGAATCAGGATATATGTTTACGACTTTTGTAAAGTAAATTTTTGACAAGGTTCTTGAACCCTACCACAACCTGCTGACAACAGCATTAATAACATACCTGAAATATTGATGAGTGTTGTGTCCATTTTGCCACCTTTGCTTGGTATGAAGCTCTCAATAAATGTGGGTCCTCCGGAGCGCCTCATCCTGGATAAGCTGACCTTCACAAACTCCAGGTTGATACTTAGTGAGTCTTTTCTTCCCGTTACTGAAGAAGGCTCCTCGTCCACTGTACCTTAAGGTAAAAAGATAATTATGAGAATCACATTAGGTTTTACTTTCACTCAACATGGATGCCACTCAAACAATAAAATATAAGAGCTAATGGAACAAGACAACTTTGGCAAAAAGTTAACAGTTTCAACACACATCTAGCATTTTACAGACTTGTTAGTTTTTATAAAAAGAGAACAACTTTTTAGATGAAATGACAAAAATGCATCCTTGTATCATTTACCAAAGACATCTTTTACCATAAGTTCTCTCTCTTTTCCTTTCCATACCTAACTGCCCTGGGCCTGGAGGCAAGCCTGTGACAGCAGATTTTTGTTTTCCAGCGCCGTAGGGGTGGAAGACGTAGAGGGAGAAGTCAGACATGCAAGCAGTGAAGCTGAGGCCTGAGGAGTTACTGGGGGGGCCGCTGAGGTCCGACTGGCTGCTGCTGTGGCGGCTTCTGCCCAGAGGGCTCCCCAGCAACGGAGAGGCTTCAATGAGGAAGAGGAGAGTCAATCAGTCAGTTGGATATTTATTAATTGACAGATGCCAAGGCCATTAGTCTAGTGGGTGACACAAACCTACATCTGACTTTACTTGAGCTAAAGCCAAGCTAATAAGAGGAACCAGAGGAAAGGAATGCTACAAATGCATAAAACATGTAATATTTTATAACAATAATAATAAGTTAGCATTCTTTTTTACTTCAGAAAACTAAACAAGATCTAAGAGAAACAAAAATGCAGACAAAAAAAAAGGAATAGGAGAATGTGTGTGATGTGGCAAAAAGATTGGAGGACAAAGTAACAAATGCAAGAAAACAAGCTGAGAGGAACATTAAACTGCACAGAGCCCAGACGCTGCATAGAGTGACAACTAATAGATATGCTCCAGGGGATTCAAAAGATTTTCACACAAAATGTTTTTCAGTTCTCACTTATCTCTGAATATATTATAGTATCATTATGACATTAAAACAAACTGCTGAGTCATGCCTTACACACCTTTACTGGGTGGTAGTTTGGGTATGTGCTGCCCAGGTGGAGTGGAGGAGGGTGGATGCGATCCATCATTGGTGTGGGCTCCTGTGGGGGTCTCTAGCTCTCCACGGTTAGAGGAGAAGACCAAGTCTAATGAAGGTAGTTTGAGCATACACTCCACTCTGGACATTGGCAAACAGCTAAAGCGGATCTGAGAAGGCTGGAAAAACAGAAAATAATGGATATTTTAGACTAAATTTCCATAAACCAAACTGTTTACAAATGCAAGTAAAACAGGACGACCACTAATAATGTTGCTTAAAATGAATGCGTGTTATATAAGTTCAGGATTAAATTAAGCTATACTTTGATTACCTGGACTCTGACGTAGACAACCACGTCCACAGGGAAGGATGAGTAGGCTGATGTAGACGAGGAAACCAAGGAGGTGGTGGACTCCTCCAGTGGTTCAACTGTGTCAAACTGACCCATATCCTCCTCTTGGGAAGCTACAGCTAAAACAAACATTAAAAAAAGTTTTACATAAACCCAGTCTTTCTCAAATGGGGGTACTTGGAAGATGCCTAGAAAAATACATTAAGTAAGTCATGCTGTTCTGAATACAAAATAAATAATGACAATTAATGCTGAATATAAAACACAATAAATACAACCATATTATAAAATTGACACTCCTGACCTTATTTCATTTCAATATTTTTATTTTTTCTATTAATATTGTCTGTCATCTTTGCTTTGGTAAAATTTTAAGAATATTTTTATTTCATATTACTCAAGATGAGTTTGGGTAGTTCAGTAATTATTTTTTGTTGATTTAAGATTCATTTATTGATTCATGACCATTTAATTTATTTTTCCTGTCAATGAAAGAGGGCACTTTTCAGTTTATATTTTCCAGACAAAATGTGCTTATAAAAATGTGTTATTTTTATTATATCAATGCTAAATATATGTTGTTTGTTTACAAAGTTTGTAATTGAAATGAGAGTTGGGGGTACTACCCTTAAAAAGTTTGAGAACCACTGGATTAGATAATGCAACACACAACTCACCTGCATAGTTCCTCTCCACAGGAGTGATAGGAATGGTCTCCAGGGCTTTTTCAAGGAAGTCCAACAGACAGGGGCTGATGACCATTTCCTCTGGCAGAGTCTGGAGGGCCACCCACGCATATAACTTGGCCGTCTTTACTCCTCCACTGCCCTTACCTTTGGCTGCAAAGACAAAAGGGAGTTAAATCATTCACCTGTAATACTGTACAGTGGGCTGTGCAGTTTGTTCAAAACTCTATTTAGACTTTAGGTAAACTAGAATCAATCTATGAGTATTTTAAATAATCTTTGGTGTCATCCTGGAGTCGTAGTCTTCCCCTCTGTGGTGTGCATCAATATGCATGAGCCCCCTTGATCAAAAGTGCCCTCTGGTTTCATGCTTTAAAATAAAAGATGAAATCGCATGCACTTGATTAGGTGGATCCACGTGTGGATGCAAATCATCAGAGTGAGAAGGCGTGGCACTTAAATGTCGATGATTAGGACATGCAATTACGGATGAGGCAATGCTCAATACCTGATGGAATAGGTGGGGGCGGGGGAGGAAGGAGCGAGTTAGTCTTGCTTTGGACAGCATTGGAAGGGATGGGAGGGCCGTTATCTTTCATACCATACAGCTTCGATTCTTTGGAGAGAGTGCGAGGGAGGGAGGATCCGCGCGAAGCGTTTGGTGACTCCGTCTTCAGGGTCTTGGAGTTGTAGTGCAACTGTGAGGATGAAAAAGAATTCATGTGTAAAAGGACTGAATAAATAATACACAGATATAGGAGAGAATTGTTGTGAACTGCTGAATGCTAAGTAGATGCTGACCTTAACGTCGACTCCTGGAATGTAAAAGACTGTGGTCTCCATGTCATTGGATTTGGTCTGAAGGGAAGAGGGGCATTTCTTGCCAGCGAGGAGATGAGTAGTGGAGGTGTAGGTGGGCTGCAGCTTCTTCTTCTTAGGGGGTGACTCTTGGTCCAGGCTCCTGAGACTTCGCTCACAGCTTCTAAAAAAAAACCCCACAGGAAACAGTGTGTTGTCATATAAAGGAAGCAAGCTCAAGTCTTATTCTGTTAAGTCTTCTGAATACAGACAGGTGCAAGTTATAGTTTGTGTTTCTGCTGAGAACATGTCGCAGCTGTTGCGGTTATAACTTAGGATTTTATCTGGCGAATCTTTCAAGAGGATTTCATTATGTGAAGTCTGATTTGGCTATTTCAAAAACGATTCATATCCCACAGGAGTCAGCAGGAGATGTCAGTCAGACTTCAAATAAGATTTTGTATTTTTCAGAATGAGAAATGTTCTTTTCATCACACCTCCTAAAGGAAATATCCTCATGCTCCGTCTGCTGAGTTGTGGGGTGAAGAACACATTTCCCGCTGTCAATCTCCACACGCACATCCAGCTCAAAGTCTATGTTTCTCTCAGTTGCCGGGCCACTGAAGCTGCGATTGGTGGGCGTACTCGGCCAGCGCTCACTAAACAGCTGACTCACAGCAGAGAAGCCTGATGACTTTCTGTGTGATGCTTGGCTGAAAGGAGAGGAGAGAGTTAGATTTATCACGAAGAATATAAATTATAAATCCAAAGCTTTCATACAATCACAAGATTTATAGCTTTTCTTATCTCCCAAAACAAAAACTTACAAAGGCCTCCGATAGCTAGGCAGTCTCTCAAACTCATCCTCCTTTTCAGAGTCTTCAGACGATGAAGAGGACAGGTCATCGCGCCTCATGTCATCATGCTGGAAGGGAATTGTGGGTGAGAAGACAGCAGGGGTGGCAGGTGCACTGAAAACTGAGTGCTGGCCCTCAGAGGATGGTGAATGAGGATGGAGATGATCAGAATGGGATGGTCCATCAATGGTAACTGACAACAGGTCAACCTCTGTCTCCTCAGGAAACTTTACAGAAGGACAGAGAGTCCAATTCACACAAGGGGACAGTTTGATGTTTGTACAGAGCTCTTCTTTAAAGGAGATAGTGTTCTTTGGACATGGTTTTTTGTGATTTGCCTTAATATATGACAATGAAATTCATTGTTGATTTAGTGGTGAATAAAAATAATCCTGCACAGTTTAGATATTTACACACGACATGTCCATTAACAGAACACTACCAATCGTTGAAAGAGGAGCTGAGAGGTCATGCACTTTCTGTAAAGAGGAAGTAAAGAGAAGATGTGAGACAATGAGGAAGATGAGCATGATGTGACACCTGGATACGACAAAGGTGAAACACACTCAAATGAAAACAGCTCAGGACATTCTACCATGTCCTAAATGGCAGCTGAAGACAGGGCCCAAGCATCAACAGTATGGACAAATCCCAGAGGCACCTATTGACAGAGACGGACTGCTCCTGCACACTGGCCAACGTTCATGCATCATATGTGCATCATCATCATCATCATCAGATGCATCAAGTACAGCTGAGACTATTCTAGATCTGTCCAAAGATGATTTTTCCTCATTATTTGTGGAGTTGTTTTACTGACAACATTGTATGTGCTGCTTTTGCATATTTGGATTATATGTGCTGTCTCCGTATGATTGTACTGATGTTGCACTGTTCTCTTTTATCTTTTTCTCTTGATTTATCTTGTCTCTTAGCGGTCTTAACTTTCTTTTTAATTAATGTGCTGTAATATATTGGGTTTTTTTTTTAGGATGCCTATTGTCATCAGGCCACAGCAGGATACTAGCTATGTTGACTAAAGCTGCCCCTTTTTACTGTTATTGATACAGTTAATTAATTTTGGGATTGGGATTGTCCACAATATCATAAACTAATAAACTAAATCTGATGAAGAGAGATGAGCATGTTCAGCAAATTCAGTCATTTAACCTTAGGTACAGTAAGTCAGTGTCTGTCATTGAAACAACATTTGAGTGAAAGAACGTAGAAACTGTGAAGAAGAACATTAACACCCAGCAAGAAAACACCCCTGGAGACAGAGATCCACCACCGCTAAAACTGTATAAGGCAAACACTCACAGTAAACCTTTAAAGATTTACAGATCAGTCAGACTTTTACAAGTATACTAATAGGTCAAGTCATGTTTCTGTGTGTAAAGTATACTGAAGGCCAGTTTGAACTCATCTACAAATGTTAACATATTTCTCATCTGTAATAATAGTTAGCTTTTGTATATCTCAGTAGTTTTGTAGTATTTAGTACTATATGTATATTTAATATCTTATCCTGTAGCTTTTTGCACATGACTACATTTTCCATATTTTGTATGATATTTTTATATCATACAAGTGTTTTTGCTGCTAAACAGAACAGAGCTGCTAAACTCATTTTCATTCTTCTTGTGACAGTGACAATAAAGATCTACTCTACTCTACTGTAATCTACTCTACTCTACTCTAGCGTTGACCCGATATCTAGGGACTGAAGTTAGTAAATATGTCGTTCCTATTTTTAACTTCATTTCCCGTTATGCAGCATGTTACTGCGCTTCTGGTCAATCGTCATGGGCAACGCAACGTGATTGTCAGGCTATTGTGTTCCAAAATTACAAATATTTCCCAAAATATTGGTCCTATCAACTTGTCAAGATATTTAAGGTGGAGATGGGACTATTCCTCAACTGTAGGTACCAAATTGGCCTGTTAAAAGTGTCTCAATTTCTCAGAACTGTGCAGACACACACACACACAGACGCTCTGAGACCTTCTAGTACTAAGATGTAGATGTTATATAATATTTAAACAGAAACAGTGCAAATACCTGATTTTCATTCATATGTGTGATTATCTTCAATGATCTAATTGCATTTGTTTTTTCCTTCATATGCTGCCATGGTTGCTTTGTTTAAAAACTCATAACACACACTACATCTCACAAAAGATACAACAAAACAGCCTTTGTTTCTCTCTATCTCAATCCAAATGGGCAGGATTTCTCTTATTTGTATGCGTGAGAGAGTCACTGTTCGCACTGACAAGCAGCAGCTGACAGCCTTTGGTTCAGAGGCTAACCATGCAAGTTGTTAGAGATCAGTAAATAAATTAAGGCTAAAGAAAAGCCGATTTGGATTTTTATGCATTTTCAAGACAGGATGAGAACGTGCAACTCCACTATACATAAAGCAGCCTTCAAACCATATATTTCAACTAACAGTCCTTTATTATGCAAGCACATTGAGCCCTGGATGCATATATCTGTGAGCTTATGAGGACAGAATATTCACTTACATAACTGTGTGGCTATTAGACTGCCACCGGTACTTCAATAAAGTAGTAATCAAGGATGTCATGCATATAGTTTAATTTGGTGCCCTTTAAATGTAAAGCTCAGAGATGTTTATGCACCAGAAATAAATCTAAGTCTAACTGGAGATACAAAGAGTATGACATTCAGTTATGCAAATAAACCCAGTGTTGTTTAATGTAACATTACTGAAGGTCAATGTATTTTCAAGTTGATAGTGTTCATCATCCTATTTTGATTTTGCATATTGAACATCCTGTTTGCAGTATTAAGGAAATCACAGAGGACAAGAGGAAACAGAAATATTTGCTGGTGTTGGTTAGATATTTTAGTTTGTTGAATTTGATTGTTTGTACCATGTACCTTGAATACCTCTCCTGGACTGACAGGTGCATTTGCAGAATCCAAGGCCTGATTATTTATCTTAAATTAAACAAAACAGTTGTTAAAGAGGCCAACCTAAAATACAAAATAACTTTAAGAGAATGACGACAGTTTGGGCCACCTCTGGTGCAAACTGTACAACCCAGGACCATGTGATAGTCATAGACTGTTACATTTTATCTGCTGCTTCATGATGATGATCAATCACAGTGAGAGACAAATGGATTGGATGAAATAATCTTCAGGCTATAAACATAAAATGTCACATATCTACAAGTGGTGATGTTAACACTTGTGATAAGGTTAGGGAAAAATATCTCAAGAGCTGAATTTTAAAATGCAATCATGAAAAAGCTACAAGTAATGTGCTGTATTTTCCTGATTTGAGAAATACACAGGGTTTAAAAAAAAAAAAATACAAAAAAACAAAAACACTTTCTTTACCGTGTCCTGGATGTTAAAGGTAACCCGTGGTCCAGGGGATGATGCATCTACACGGATATCAGGTAAATCATCCATATCTCCTATTCTGGAACTGGTAATACAAGGAAATCACAGTGAATCGAATGAAACATCATACATTCAAAGGAACTCAGGCACACCATATATTTATCCCAGGATAAACAATATATTATCAGTGAAACGATGAGTAATTCAAGTGTAAATTGTTATTCATAGAATGGAGTTACAGTAATTTTTACTCATTTATTTCAGTCTAGATTTGATATTACATTTTTGCTGAAGGTCTGTGACCCATTTAAATATACTGATTGCATCAATGTCAGGTTATCTGCATAATTACTATAAACAAATGAGATAAGTGTTTTTTCCTCTACACTGATATGTGTGTCTCACATTCTAATTCTACCAGTGTTAAAATGTGTTTAACAAACATGTGGGACTGGTGAGACAGAGGTTACTTACTGCCTACATGGGTTATTTACATTAAAAGCGAGAAGAAACATCCTAAGGTATAATATTAAACCAGAGAATTCATCACCTCTGTCTGTCCATCCGTTTTAGAGGAGGCCTGCCTGCAGCTGCTGAGATGCTTTTTGAGCGGTTGTAGCTTGGTTTGTATCCAAGACCCCATTTATCCTTCAGAGATGCCGCCTGGTACAAAGCAGTAAAGGCAAAGTCAGAAACAAGTCTCTTAATTGGGCAAATGTTGATGCTGTTAAAAAATTCAGTGGCAGGCATGTATAGCTGGAAGGGGATGAGAAAAAGTATTCACCCTCATGCTGGAGCGACGCAGCTTCTTTCTGACGTCTCTCCTGATGTCATTAACGGCTACAGACTCCAGCTGCTGATAGCGCTGGATCTCCTGGTTGATGGTGCCTTCACTGGCTCCCAGTTTCCTGAGGTAAAGAAAAGGACATGTAGATAAGCTAATGGAACTGTTTCAAGAAGTTGATGATGAGTGCCAAGTAGGAATAAGAGATGTTTACTTGAGGTCATCAATGACTTTGGCCTGTTCGTTTAGCTCTCGGATGTCCACCACCCTCTTTGTAAACTTCCGTCCTCTGGCATCAACCACCTGGTTCCCCAAAACCATCTGCCTTCTGAAGTCGATGGTCTCCTGTTGGGTCAAACAAATGTTACACAGTCATATACAGGCCAGAGTGAAGGCAAAGAGTAATAACCTTGTTGATCAAACCAAAAATTAAACAAAACAAAACTTTTATCCCAGGAGCATCTGCATCCTTCTCAAATCTGTGATCAAAAGCAGGTTAATTTGATTATTATTCAAATGCAACAGATTATATGTAATCTATTCCACACACCAGGGAGAGCTTAAAAAATAAATGAATAAATAAACAGTAAATAACCACCACCACCATCACCACTGCACTCAGAGGGAAAGAGGAAAAAGACCATGTTTACCACAGGGGACTGCAAACACCAATTTATTCTATTAACCCATCATTGGAGCTAAATGAGGAGGGTAGTGAAAGCAAATGCTCAGCGACACTATTCTCCATTATCATGCTTCTTTCTGCGTGAAACAGCATTGCTCAGCATTTTGGAATCCACAGCCTCCAACTAATAATTGCATGTGACAGAGATGTTTGCCACCTCAGAAGTGATTTTGGTCAGCCCAGAGAAGAGTTGAATGCTGTGGGTGACTACATACACAGGCCCAGGAGAGAGGTCTTTGGGCCCTGGCACTGCCTGCTCGGAGGCGAGGCGATGCACAGTTTAAGTAGTCAGCTGGGACAGATACACTCTGAGGCCTGGGGCTGAGGCCCAGGATGTGGTTTACCAGACGCTTCCTTAAGGTCAGCCGAGGGCTGACCTGGCTCTCTGGACTCTGTAAACAACGGTAGGAACAGATGGATGGACAGCTGGACAACTCAGGTCAGACTTTACCATGGTGTGCCAGGTAGAACTGCTTTAAATGTACTCATCATCTTGTTTTACTGTGTCACCACAAGTAATTTGACCATGATATTTAAACTACAATACTCCCATCATGACCCAAAACTTTGCATCTGACTTACCATATGGATGGTGGGTGACATGCTGTCAGCTTCGTCCTCATCGGAAAGGTCAGCCATGTTAACAGAGTTCAGGTCAGCGATGTCGTCTATGTCCTCCTCACCTGTCAGTGACGTCAGTGTGTTGCCCAGCGCGTTGAGGCGCTTCCCGATGTTGGGGTCCATATGGACATCAATACCACACATTTTCCACAGCACATTCAGAGTCCAGGTACCTGCACTGCTACTCTCTGTTTTGAAGGGAAGGAATAAAGGAGGAGAGTGGAAAGAAAATCAGAGGAGGCGGAAAGAATTACTGCAAAATAAAGTTTCCACAATGTTGTCTCAAGATTATTGTGCTGCTTTAGGGTGTGATCCATATTTTATGGACCAGAGCACAGTTAAAAGAACTTGCCTGCAGAGGGTTGCCCTGTAGTTCTGGAACATACTTCATATGTACCATCCGGGACAACACCTATATACAAGCCACAAATATACAAGCAATATCTGGTTAATATTTCACAGCAGTTGTGCTCATAGAAAGTCATAAAATATGCTGTTTCTACCTTATAGACATCATCAGTCAAATTACAGGCTCGTACTGAACACAGTCAAAAATGTTTCTTTTTTATTTTTGCTTATTGAACACATTTCATACACCATCATTTTAAATAGAAGCATTACAGTGTTGTTCAGTGGGGTCAAAACAATGCAAACAATGCATTTTATATGTACCCTTCTGGAATATTTCCCTTTGTTTTATTGAGTTTAATGTGTGCATGCATAATCACTTATGAAAAAAATTATTCTGCACATGTAGTGTAACTCACATGCATTCATAACCAGGTCCCCTCGTATTTCAGGCTTCCAGTCATCCCAGGACGTCTCAAAGCCCTCGGCGAAGCGGATGCAGAAATTTTTAAAGTGGCCTTTGCTCACCAGTGACTCCGAGGAGCAGGCAGTGATCAATGTGCTCTCAATAGTCAGGACCAGAGCTGAGCCAGTGTCAAAATCTATACTGTGGTTGGCCTGGGGGTGAAGCGAGGAGTGGGAGATGGGTTACTGAGACACTTGGAAAGGTGGAAAACACATGGAACAAGAATCCAGCTCCAGACATTGGAATTGTTGGTAACATTTCCTTGTGCTCTTGCATATCTGCTTTTAAACTATGATTATACATGGTTTGGTCAATACACTTCTTCTAATGTAATTGTATATAAATGGTACATTTCAATCAAGATATAATTATGTTCCAAAAGTATACAATAATTATGATTATGCAAAGTCAGAAGGAGATGTTACCAACATTTTCAATTTGCTAGATTATGTTGAACTGTGATATGGGAAAAGGTCTGAATCACATTACCTCAATTTCTGGATTAACTCTGGACTTATTTACTCTACTGGTCTGATTCTCATCTAAGTCATAACTGAAAGCAGGTACAATTTCCGATAATCTATCATTATGACTTGAATCAAAATCAGACAGTGATTTTGCACAATTACTGAGTAAATCCAGGTCATGTCTAAAGGGTCACATGCTTTGACAGAGGTAATAACAGAGGCTGCCATATCCACCACTGCAGTGTATCATTAATACTGAGGATAATTAAAGTATAGCAGCCTGACTTCATTTCAGCAACATATGTGATTCTTGGGACACCAACTGGCAGAACCTCTTTTTAGTACTAAGTAATTACACACCCCAAACACCTCAGACACCAGCTCAAGCTTCATTAGTTGTCACGTCAGGCTTGTGGAGGAAACCTGGTTGTTACAAAGTGGCGTGACCAGCAGTTTTACCAGCGGAGCACTTAAGATGCAGCACACTTCTGGCACAATTAATGTAACAGTATTGATCACAGGAAGTCATTGTCCCACAACAAGCTATCACAGGAGAGGTAATGAATTGTAGGTTACTTTTCGTGCATTTTTATGCTGGCCTACTGATGTGCTGGCCCCAGCTTCAGAGTTGGTGCCCTCCGTAACTGGTACTTGTCCTCTCTATGGAAATAAGTGTGATAAAACAGCTGATCTAGTCTCTGTTAACATTTATAACACAACAACTGATATGGCTTATACATTAATATCCAGTGTTTCCCCTAGAAATGTCCGTGAGAGTAGGAGTAGAAATGTGTCTTTCACCAAAACAATAATATGAATAATATTCCGAAGATTACTCTCTGTACTTCATTTAAAAGAATAATAGAAAATAACACAAAGAGAAAGAAAAAGTCTAGCTACTGAAAGCCGAAGGCAAGCCAGCATATATTTACAGTATTTAAAAAGCTGTAGATGATTTGCAATTGTTTGTTGTGTATCAAGGGGAAACACTGATATCAAAACTAACAATAACACATTTACAAAAAAGATCTCAGCTCTTTGCAACACAATATACCTTCCTAAAACCAAATCAAAGCTAAATCAGTTTAATAGACACTGGCAAACACTGCCAGTGGAGATGTGGATGATCGGGCCTCGGGAAAATGATGCTTTGATTTAATATAATGACTAAAGCAGCCTAAAATGATTTTAGCTTGCCTTGCTTACTAATGTATTCCTTTAGAAGGTATTTTTATTATATGACAGAGAAAAACTGTTGCTATCAAGTAACTGCTATCTTTTCAAAGACAGATTTTTTTTTAAAGATTTTATATTGTTGAACACATTACAACTACATGGAATGGAAAGAAACAGCAAAGCCTGGCTGGAAACACAACCTCAGGATTTAAACACCTATACAAATGCATTATGTGCATTAAAAATGAACATATTTTAGCTGACCATCCCACATCCCAAAGCACCGACGTCTTTTAATTTGTGCAATAAGATGATACAGAATATAAGCTAAAAAAAAACCTAACCAAAATGTGAACAGACTAGATACTTAATAGAGGCAATCACATCCAAGTGGAATAGATTACCTGAGATGCATTGGTGATAGGCAGACAGATGCCCAGGTCATTGACAGTCAGCTGCAGGAAGAGTGTGCTGAAGGCCTGAGCAGAGGTCTGTTGGATGCCAGGCAGCTTATCCACCACCTCTTTGGTGGCCATGTGGATGTCCTTGTTAAGGGCCAATCGCTGCTCGTTCCAGTTGTCATATGCTGCCTTGTAATTGAGCCAGAATAGCACAGCTGCAGGAGAGTACACAGGTGGGGAGAAGTTATCACATTATCCTGACCTGGACGCAGTAGTAATAAGTCAAATTAGTGTGGCAGATGTCATGAACCGAACAGCATCCCAGAATTCAGACTGTGTTTTATGCAGTGGCTATTAAGGTTTAACTAAGGGAACCAGTGAGGATCAAATTCCACAGCTCATCCTAAAAGTAATATGTAGAGAAAATGGTAAATTGTACCTCTGTCAAATGCCACTGGCTGGGCAAAGACTATTGGTCTGTTGAGTGTGATGAGTACAGCCTCCTTGTCTGAAGAGCCGCTGATCTCTTCTTGCAGAGCGTTTCGCAGCCCAATCCTGGTTCTGAAGTATGCCACCTGGTGGAAGTCTGAGCCAGCCTCTTCATAGACCTAGAGAAGGAAAATGGGTCAAATGACCTACTATATTCAAGTACTGGAGGCCATAAAGTCCATTTACATTAAGAAAGTTAATTTTAGTCCAGGAACTCTCTACAAGTCTAATCAAAACCATCATATGCTAATCTGTACCTGGTGCTTGACTATCTGTCCAAGGGCCAGGTTGAGATCCACTTGACATTTGCCAAAGAGTTTCAGGTAGCTGCTGCTGCCACCAGGCTGAGCCTTGCACTGGATTCTGTTGGACAGCTCCAGCTCAATCAAACCTGTCTCAAAGCGCACAGCTCGCATAGATGGAGTAGTGGCTGTCATCTGGATTCCCTGAAAATGGGAAAAGGTAATTAAGAATATGCAGGGGGAAAAATACCATGTTGACATTAAAAACATGGAACAAACTCTTCATATGGTTGCTTTGCCAGCCGTGAGTGACATGCTGTTTTGCATGAGATACCTTGAACATGAGGCTGAGTGAATAAAGCAGGATTTTTGGCTTGTCTGCATCTGTCGAAGTGTCGTGCTCGTTCCACAGTGGGATGGGTTGTTCTCCTCCTGCAATCACAGAGAGTGCACGTACACATACACACATACTTTACATCAAATGCTTGATGACGTTCAATACAGTGGGGTAGTGTAGTGTGTCTGAATATATCTACAGTACACCTCTAATTTCTGTTGAACTGTCACAATGCAACCACATTTAAAGACTCATCTTGGATGTGAACACCTGTGACACAATCACCCAGAGGCTCATTTTTCTTTATGTTAAAATGACATTATGACATGGCATCATGTTGGGTCCTTAACATTAATCAAACTCAGTGAGTAAAACAAATTACTACCATCTGTTTTGGAGATTAACATGACTGGATTTGTGCCAATGGCTTGGACATTGTTTTGTGGGGAGAAAACATTTTTTCAGTGACTTAAACAGCAGCTAGAGGCTATTGAATACTGTGGGGAACAGTCAGGTGTTTAAAATTAGATTAACTTTATTGATCTGAGAGGAAACTGGGTCATTTCCACAGCAAAGACAGAGGTATTGCTTTGTATTGGTTCCACAGGTAAATCCTATCCTTTTTAGTTAGGTAAGTATGTGGTTTAAGAATGTTTAAAAGACAAATTTTTAAGGCACTTGGGGTTAAGGCTACAGAATTGCATTGCCTGTCTTCATGACTATTGACAACACAGTTTGTTTGTTTATTTCAATTATAACATTAAAACCAAACAATAAAAGGATTTATATAAAAAGAAAGTCAAACATTCTAAAAGGAGCGGGATGAAGTTTAATTTAAAATCTCTTGCCCCCTTACCCTATCCTTCTACCAACCTTAAATTCCTATGTCAGATCCCATAAGTAACTCAAAATTCCTACACATATCAGACTAAATTCTGACTATGCACAAAACAGCTTAGTACCAACTGCACAATACAGAGATCAAACATCAAAACATGATGAATGCAGTGCTTTTACAGGCTGTAACCCAAGGTTCAGTACAATTAACTATACTACAATAAATAAGATATGAGGTAAGGTACTGATATTGCAAAGACATTATAACAGGGTAAAAAAATCCAGACATATGTCACTGTACCTGACACCTTCTGAATGACCTCATTGACTTCCTTCATGAAAACTTTCTGTAGGAAAACCAGGTGGTTGAGCAGATCTGTGGTCAGATTATGTTCAAAAGAGCCAATCTGTAAACAAGAGAGGACAAATATATCTTGGGCTGATCCATTTATTAGCGGTTACACATTATCCTGACCAGGTCAGTGGGTTCCTTCTTCTTCTTACCTCAGCCACACAGCGCAGGTAGTTGCCTTGCAGGTAGTTCCCTTGCTTTGCTGGAAAATCATCAGGTGCCCAGCCTTGGTCCGAGTGGCTCTCGTGATCCTCCATGATGTACTCACCAGACATAGTGACTGGAGGCAGGGTGAGGCTGGCTGATGGTGGCATGGTGGACATGTCCACTGGGGACACTTTTGACTGGAAACAGAGCTTGTGATTTGGCAGCTCAAAGGTGAAACTAGTTTGGGCTCCTGAAAGCAGAAAGAAAAAAGTGTTATTCTATCTCAACCACGTTGCAAAAGTGTCTATTTCTTAACAAAAGGTCATTAAAAAAAAGTCAGTCTGCTCTCATATCCCTTTACATTGTCATAAAATCAATCTTAGTTCAATTCTCTACAGACACACACACACACCTGTCATGCCATGGCTCTTCATCCGACCCATTTTGTACTCAGCTTTCAGCGAGGGCAGAAGGGCAGCTCCAATGGTGATACCATCCATCATGGCGCTGAACTTGAGGACAATTGGCTTTTTCTCCAGACCTTCAGGAAGCTGAGGGAACTCGTTGGCTTCCACAGGCGTCTGATTGATGCTGGAGGCTTTGTCAGAAGGCTGTGGGGTAGGGGTGTCTTCTCTGTTCGGAGGTTGACTGGAAGGGGTAAAAAGTCATTTCAATCAGTCATACATATATGACAGAGTAAGTGTGATCATAGGTTTTTTTCACTCTGGCTTTGTGAGTGTTTCAATTGGATTTACCAACCTCAGTGGGCAAGTAAGTAAATAAATGATAAATATTATATACTAACACTGAAATATGGAAATTCATTTAATTTAATATTCAAAGGACATCTTCAAGTCTATACATATTTTAACATAATTGAGTCTTTTGCTATGGAAACAAGTCATGAACAGCTATGAGAGCACCTATCTGCCATTTATATGGATATACTATATTTACTTGTCACTTATTATTACGATAGATGGTATTAGGAAATGCAATAAGACTTAATTTGGAATTTTAATACAAGTGTGGAAAGTATGAGGTTCTGATTTCTTTGAAAGGTCACAGAAGACTTAAGAAGCAAAATGATGTTTACTTGATGATCTAATATGTATGCAAATTAAGTTTTATTTAGAGAAGTTAAAAGAAAGATAAATCAAGTGGACGTACGCATTGGAGGGTTGACGGATGAGGTCGGAGATTTGTTTGGAGAGCTGATGGGAGCTGCGGACCATCATACTGTGCAAAGTGGCCGGGTGCTGGGGGATGTTGATCAAGATGGCCCCCACTTTGAAGACAGCTGCATTATTGGTCTTCAGCCCCCGTTGGGCGCTATATAAAGCCTGGGACTTGGCAATGTTGCATTTCACCACCGTTCTAAAACAGAGAATAAACCGAGTAAGTCACAGTGATTAAATCAGATTCCTCTTTAGATAAAATGGAAATGTGGCTGAATTTACAACACATGGAATTAATGAGACGTCAACCACTCATATAGCATGCACATTCAGGACAGCATTCACTTTTTTTGGACACAGGGCAGAAATGACAATGACACAGTTATGTACATGTTTCACAATGAACAAATAGAGTCATGAATTTTACACATTGAATATTATGAAAGGCAAATATGTTCTTTTTTTTAACATAAAAACCTTTTATGATGCAGCCCCTTTATAACAGATAAACTGTTTCTCCTAAATTCTTAAGCCATAAAGACCCAAACAGCCAGTGGTAATCAAAAGCATCTACTGATCTAAACTGTTTAATACCTGTTGATCCACTAATCCTATCGATACATGTAAATAATTGGTGTAAAATGCAGTTTGTCATCTTTTCATGGTCATCAGATATGACTCACTTAGATGTTCAGAGGCTCTGTAGTGAACATGGAAACACCGTCATCTTCTACAACCATTGATTCACCAGTAAAACCCATGAAGTCTGATAAATGACAGTGGATGGAGATACTTTTTACGTTCAGTTAATGATATCTTAGCTGGAAAAAGTCACTTTTTCTTGAATTTTCTCTGTTTCTGATATACTTTAATCTGTGCTTTTATGAACAGTTACACGATCAGTAAATTAAATATAGGAAAACACCTGAGTTTCACTGAAGAAACACAAAATACAGAAGGTAATATTATAATTAATGGTGATAAATCACTGAAGAAGGGTTAAATCTAGAGTAAAATTCATTTGGGAAGTGCCACAAAAGTAGCACTGGGTCTTTATGGGTTAAGCTGGTTATGAATGCTCATGAATGAAAAATCAGGACAGAAACACTATGAATAAAGAACATTTAGAAATCAGATATAATTTAGACTGGCATACTTCCTGCATTGGCATATGACTGGTTACCCTTAGGTCACATTAAAGTACATTTATACATGGCGTTCATTAAACGGCTTAAGCCTTTCTCAAGGACAGACTTTAAAATACATATGGATGACTCAGACAAAAATGAAGGATGTGCGATAAGGGCAGGTGTGTTTTTGATTCACTAATGCATGAGCCCTGTGGCAGTAGTAACATACAGAAACTCTTGTTTAGCTGTGCTGGTGGGAGATGTTGGGAAATCCTCCAGTCTATGCAAGTAGTTGGAAGAGAAAGGCAAGGAATAAAAGTAAAAAAAAAAAAAAAAAGAAGAGCAGAAGATAATGTGAAACAGTTCTTGAATGGTTCCACCAACGTTCTACATAAGCAAGCACACTAAAGGTGATGATCTCCTGGTATTTGTTTCATAAAAGCACCATTTATGACAAGGCTCTGAATTAATGATGCAGCTTAAAAACCTGAATAATATGAACATTCACTGAGGCACAGAATAAAATTAATAACATAAGGAAAGTTCATCTAGGAGAGTCTCTCAAAACATCAGGCAAGAATAGAAACAAGTGAGAAGCACTTCTATTCACTTACATCTGAATATTTCAATTTCATACATCAGTGACTAAAGCAAACACTCAAGTTGTAGGACAAACACAAATTTAAACACAAGGGTGTAGTTTGGCACATTTTGTTAGAAAACAAAATTCAGTTTAAGGATTTGTTTTCACAGCTTGAGTATCTGTTAAATACAAAGAGATGAAACAAGTTTTTTTTCTGTAATAACTGTATAGTTCTCAACTAAACCAAAGCAGCATGCAGATATATCAGCCTGTCTGAATGCATGACTACAATGCTTGCAACCTGATTAGGGCGGTTATGTTCAAGGGAAATTGCTTGCAGTAAAAACAAAACTGCTGTTAAAATTACCGGCCTAGAAAGGAGTCTGTAATTGGCTCTCGCTGTGCAGAAACACTTGTGGAAAACACTGCACGCACTTTCCATTTTAAACTCAACCTGACATTAAACTAGCCGTGTGCGTGTTACCTCCGTGTTGTTTAAGTCACTGGAATGTTAGACAAAGATTACTTGTGAGGAGTGAAGTTAAACATTTATGCATTAAATTTATATCATTTGTCCCTCAGGTCAAACAAAATATATGAAAATAACACTGACTCGTTAAAAGTTTTAGATCAGCATAAACACTTCTGTACGCCCACAATAACCCTCCAAGAACAAACCATTATTCAGAGGTAAATGTTAGATTATAGAGCAGGTGGTTTACAGAGACATAGGGCATTAAAAACAACAATAATGGTAATTGTGAGATCTATTATTCACAAACAGCAGAAACAAAGATGACTTTGTACATACTGAATATCAGGGGTTATGCCTTCCAGCAGAACGATGTTCACTCCTCCTATGTGAGCTGATGCACAAGTCTCTGTCATTTTCTGGTGGAGGATGTCTGAAAACACATGATCGCAAAATTACCTAAAATGACGTTTTATGTAATGTCTTTTAATTTGAGTGAGTCTTCTTATGTTACAGGACATAATCTTATTGCTACAATGGTAAAATGTCTGTTCCTGCTGATTAACATCTCAGATTTCTTCCTCACCTTTCATCTTCTCCTTCAAGGTAAAACTTCCATGGATCTTCTTCAGCTCAGCCTCCATTGTCAGCCCACCGATGTCGGCCTCTAGGTGGGTTCGGTTCACCATACCGATGCCAAACACTATGAGGGTCACATGCTGTGGTTCAGAGCTCACCAGACTTCGCCTCCTTCCTCCAGCAGGTTTGTTGGGTGTGGTGGGTTCCTGTTGCTCATTCTCAAAAATGACCTTACACAGTGGCTCTGAAGGTCGACGTCCACCTTCTGCATGGATGAAGTTAGAGGGAATTTAAAACAAAATCCCACATATATGTTAATGTGACCTAAATAGTGCTTGCAAAAATTGTGCCATAATTAAAAATCAAAAATGAGTAAAGCTGAAGGTTAACTCTTATTATCCTCGCAGGGAAATTTGGTCACTACATTTTAAGCCATCCTAATACTCACAAAATACCTAGCATTTGCATTAGCAATTAGCATTAGCATAAATCACATATTGGGAGCAGTGAGTTGGGGATCAAATTTAGATCTTCATTTGAAGTAAAGTGAAATGTGTGTTCCTACTGATTGAGTACGTTAAATAAACACTGTGTACAGAGAATGAACCTATATGTACCTGTTTCTAATGGTGGGAAAACTGGAGGAGCCGGTAAACTCAACACAGACTGAAAAATTGAACCTGCAACCTTCTAGGTGTCAGGCTGTAGTGCTAACCACTATAGTCCTAACAGCCTAACGCTTATGTTATGAGAAAAAGTCCCATTCTGCAAATTATCCACTGACGTTCACGTGTAAAGGGAGAAAGAGAGATAAAAGGACGACAAATTGACAGACTGGCGGTTGGAGATTCCCACCTGAAAGGCAATTCTCTGGGGAGCTTTTCTCCAGGATTCCAGTGGGATCAGAGATGAGGGAGTAGAAGTTAAGCAGCTTGTACATGTTCTGCCAACATTCTGCTGATGGCTCACTCTGCTCTGACACTGTGATGGAGTCAGAGTCATCCATCTGGATTGCCATGTGGTCGGCCACGTCACGGGAGCCCTTTCTTGACACCTGAGGATGTTGCACAAAATTCCACTTTATCAAACACAAATAAATTTCATAATATGCATCACAGAAGCCAAACGGGTTTAGTTTTATTGCAACTGTTACCTATTTAAATACTGTAATGAACTAGTAGTCATTATATAATGTTTATTTCACAAAATGTCACTATTTTGTTACAAATGAAGAAGCATGAAGAACACGATTTATCATAAGAGTTTACATCATCCAAAAGCTATGAAAACTGAATAACGTATGTTGTAATATGTGATTTGTACTTGTAGTAAAAGGCTTTTGCATTCTACTGGCTCCCTCTAGGGTTCATATGTATAAATTGCCAGTTTCAAACTCATTTTAGAGGTCTTGGCAGGTTTAGCCCTTAGCAGTATCAGAGACGTGGCTCAATACCTTATTTAACAGAGTTGCTCAGGGCAGTTGTTGCCTCTTCCAAGTTATAGATTCTAAACAGTCAAGTGGGCTCTTTAGCTTTAAGCAGCCTTCCTTAAATATTCAGACTAGTTTAATCTGTTGACTGTGACAGCACAACCATTTGAAAGAATCCCTAGTTTATTTCCTACTGGAGAATTTGCAAAAACGAATATCTGTAGGTAAACGTGTTCATTGTTTGTTGCAGAAGCGCTTGCATCTTTTAAGTAATCACTTATAAACTAAGATGAGATGTTTGCTTTAAGTCTGTTATGTTTAACATATTAATACCTTAGAAGTGCGTCGCTCTGACCGTCCGAGAGAACTTCGCGCCCTGGGTTCCCTTCTCCCTAGTGTGTCCATTCCTGATGGAGGTCCGTTAGGAGGCAAACCCCCACTTATCCCTGCTCCTCCTGCACCCGTCCCACCTCCTCCACCCACCCCTCTCTTGCTCTTCAAGGTCTGCGTAGCGCTGCGACCGCCCCCGTTCAGGCTTCCCCGGGAGCTGCGGCTGAAGTCTGATGACCTGAAATGGCGGTAGGGTCTGGCCTTGAAAGTGGGTGTCGGGGAGGCGGAGCCAGCAGTGTAGCGACTTAGCTTGATATCAGTCTGTGTTGCTTTGATGTCATCGATCATGGTGCTGAACTGGTGAATGAGACGCACCAAAGCCATGTCAACACGTTGACTGATGGCCTGGCAAGCTGTGGTGAAATCACAATGGAATGTGTTGTAGTGGCGGCGGTTGAGGTCATGGAAGGAAAGTGGGGCTGCAGTGGGGCCCTGTGGAGCACTGGTTGACTTCTCCATCACTACTGCATTCAAGCTGAATGTCTCAATCAGCAGCGCTGGTTTGAACTCCAGTGGAGGGAGGTTCACCATGCCTTGTCTATAGAGCAAGAAAGACCGAGAATGACATACAAAGACACATAATGTACAGAAAAAAAGAACTGAAATATAATTAAATATTATCTTAATCATTTTCCATCGATACTCAAACATTAGGATAATGATAATGAATTTAAACAGAACACTCCAAAAATATTGAAGGTAATAACAAAAAAAAAAGGTCACATGATGTGCAGCTATTTCATTGTGGCTCTTTAACAGCATTTTATGTCTGAAATGGAGTAGGAAGTAGCCAAGCTTATACTGTCCTACACCAAATTTATATGACTTGGCTAATTATGATTAAGGTTAGTCTTTTACCTCCTAGATCTTTTATTTTTGCGCTCTTTAGTGGTATCAGAGTCGACTATGTCTGCTCTGAGACACTCAAGATTCCCAGAGAAAGACAGGTGTTCCCCGAAATACATTTTGTAACTTAAAGGTGTCGTGTCCTGGGCCTGGATGCCTGTGTAGCTCAGCAGAGGCTTGAAAACAACCTGAAAAGGAAAACGACTTCAATAAAAATTTTCCAAAAAGCCAAAAGCTCTTTAACCAGTGCATTCAGACTCTTTCGTTTCTCAACAGTGAACATCTGAAGCCCATTTACATCTAGCAACAGAGCATAATGTACCAACTGAAAGACAAAGGGGGGGATATTTTTAAACCCACCTGAGCGTCGGCCAGCTGAACTGCAGCAGGGCATTGATTGCCCTCCTCAATGTCGGCCATGTCATCCTGGCTGGTGCTATGTTGGGAATGCTGGGAGTGGGTTCCATCCAGTGTGTTTTGGTCACTGGACAGAACCGTATTGAAGTCTGACGCAGAGGGGATGGTGGGAAGGTTACACGTCCCACCTGAGGATGTAAATAGGAAGTAGATCAATGAGCTTGGATTGTTATGTTGTATTGACAGACCATGTGAGTTCACTGGCAGTATGTTACCATGAGAGGCACGGTACTGTAGGGTCCCTTTTATCACCTTAGTGCTCATAATAAAGATGTTATAGTGAGTTAAATAGACTATATAATAGATAGCAATCACATTGGTGTGATTAAGAGGAACTTTACAGCCATTTGGAGCATGATTTTAACACCCACATCACATTTGCTTAATTTGTTTGCAAAAAAAACAAACAAATTAAGTGTGGAACTGTTGTGAGAAGTTCGCTGTGCTGTCACTGACTGACAGCTGGCTGAACAGATAATGAAAGAGCTTATTGTCATGGGCACAAATCCAGCTATTACACACATCGTTTAAGACGCCCTCTACTAAACTGTGAAGGAAGGTGCATCTTTTTCAGCAATCCATGTGGGTGATTCCAAATGATGAGATGTTATTGTGGATGGTGAAATACATACAGAGTGCAGCTGTCTGTAACTCAGAAGATGAGCTGGAGTAAAAGGGAATAGAGGGTGGGAAAGCACTATGCTGTGAGGGAGGAACACAATTTCAGTTTGCTGAATTAAACACTGATTTACTCTGTTTTCTATTATGTTCTAAGAATCTGAGTGTTCATGACTGATGAAGAGTATGCTCAAAAAAGAAATACACAGATGTATTTGCTATAATTAGAAAGTGGTATTCTAATTCTTCTACCACTCAACTACTCAGCTAAAAAGATGAACACACTACTGTTTTCAGGTAGCATGCTAATTACTTCACCAGACATCACCAGCACAACACTGAGCAACAATCCCTGACCTCGTCCTGGGCTGTTATGTGTTGGCAGTGGGTGGTAGTGGTAGTGGTTGTCATGAGAATCCACTGGGTCTAGTAAAACAACATTATATAATTTGAACTATTACTATTATTATCTTTATCACTTACAGTCACTGTACTAGAGGCAGTGTGAAGATCAAAATAAATGCATATAATCAAATGTTTTCGAATAAAACATTTACAAATGTAGGAAAAACAGCATCAGTGAAGTTCATCATGTCTGACCTGTCTGCAGGCTGTTGTGCTGGGAGCGGTTGACCGGGGAGTCCTGGGTTCCAGCCCCAGTCCTGTTGCCCACAGCATTGGACATCCAGTTATAAAAGCTGACTGAGGAGGGCTCAGAGAGTAGTGGGTGTTCTGTCAGCATGTCTGTCCCTAGGCTGTTTCCTGAGGCACAGACAAAAAACAAAACACAAAGGTCATTTAAGAGCATTTTACATAAGACTACAATAAACTGAACATCACAGTTACTAACTACTCTGACAGTTTTACAGAAGCACATCTGGTAGGATCTGATGGTTAACATCTGGTTCAGGCACAAGTGCATTTATATATCACAACATATATCATCCCCAAATGGTTTGTTTTGAGGTAATTCCTGGTGAAGATATTTCAGTTCATGTGACAAAGAACACCTACATACTTCAACTTATTAAATATGAAAATATGTATTAAAAAAACACAAATTCAGCTGTTATTCGTTTGCAATGTTATGATCTGCATTTGTAGTTTTCGAATTGTTTACTTTTACATATCATCCACCACCACCGCCACAACTACTACTACTACTACTACCTGTGAACAGACATTATTTTGATATTATGTCCACTACATAAATGCACAGCAGAGGTCAGCATTACAACAAAAATGAAAGGTAGGCTGTGGTACCCTGAAATAAAAATGAATTCTTGTGCTCAGTAAATACCACAACGTTCCACATGCAGCAGCGAACAGCAATGTAATCATAATACCTGTGCGAGTGAGGGAGCTGCTCTTGGCTGCAGTGGCGGCAGACGGTTCGTTCCTCTGGGGCGTACCCTCCAGGAGGTTGTGCAGGCTCCTGAAGCTGCCTGTCAGATTGCTCAGGAGACTCTCCTTCCTGGGGCTGTCCTTGGCTGGCAGGCCAGCACGACTCACATGGGCAGGTGAGTCAGCTGCTGTGTCACCGCTAGTGTAGCTCAGCGACTGGTAGGGATGTGAGCCCTGGGTATGACAAATGTACCGATGACACAGATGAGGCTACCACTGCCAGCACTTTTCTTTTCACATAGAAAAGGTTAAGTAGACTGCCGCTATTAACTATAGAAATAAACCCTGGTTGAGTTAAAAGGAGATGAAAAGCCTCCACAACCTGCACATTTTGCCTTTAGTGAAGTGTCACCTCTTCACTCAGTGTTGGCTCTGATCCCTCCTGGCTTTTCAACAGTCAAATTACCTTTACACCAGTTACAGCAGTACTACTGCTGAACTTCTATGTCTATTCCGTTTTATTTCATGGGCTGAGGAAAAGATAAGCAGGGTTCCCACTCTTTCCCTGAAATTATTTTCCAGGACATGTCCAGCCACTACAGAGACAAGTTGCCACATCATACACTAATCCATTCCCCTGTCCCCCCTCATTCTTTGAAACTGTTCTTTTCTACAGTTGTAACTTGCATTTACCCAGATTGTTTCTATGTTTATTACTCAGACATTCGATGTACAGTCTATGGCTATATTTATCTATGACAAAATAATTATGACAAATGTATCATAGAATACTGCAAACACACCCACAGATTTCAGCGTAGCATTTCATTGACCTGACAAACTGGAGTTACAATGTTCAACCGGACAATTCCCAACTCAGCTTTCTCTTCTCTCTTACTTTCTCTCCTGCACCTCCTCTAAAAATGTTTGTATATTTTCAAAAAATCACTGAAAAATAATTTTCTGTGTTTCATCTCAGTTTAGGTACACAAGGTCACAAGGCAGGGAGAGGACAAATAATTTTCCAGGATAACTTAACCGTTTCCAGGACATTTGACCTTTTTTCTCTTTTCCATACATTTTCCATGACTGAAAAATTGGTCAATCATTTTCCAGGTTTTCCAGGAGGCGTGGGAACCCTGGATGAAGTATTGCATATGAATATTTTTCCTCTGATACCCTTCCATTCAATCTATAATTTTGTAAAAAGTTAAGTAAGTAACAGCTGCTACTGTCGTTCAGAGATTCTGCTTTTCAGACATTAGGTAAGGCACTTGCTCATAATGGTTGCATACACTGGCTGTATCTACATATAGATCAAATGCAATAGATATTCACATTATTGGGAGGCATAGGCTAAAAAACCATCATACCTTTATCCTGAGCGCAGACTCGCTGTGTGTGTGGGACTTGGACAGCTTCCTCATGATCTCTACTCCACTGACAGGACCAGAGTTTGCTTCTTTTGGTGGGGGCCGACTGCATGCTCCCTCCAGTAACATGGTGTGTTCACTCACTGTGGCTTCACAATAATAAAATAAAATAAAACTCCAAGAAGAACCATGGCACCGCAATAAGTAATTTCTGTATATTCGTTTTTCATAATTCATTTCTTAATCATCTTTCCGCTAACAGGTGCCAACAGGTTTTATTTATAGTTGTGCAAACACTGACAAGTGGAGGTTAGGAGATCCTCAGTCCATCTGTACTAACAGATGGATGGGTCAAAACCATTATATCACATCGAATGCTGCAAGTTCCCACCTGCGTCAAATTCAAATTCAGCTCCGTCAGCGCTGGTGTCACTCTGTAGGGCTGCTCCGTTGTCCAGGCCCAGAATTGTCTCACCCAGACTCTGCTGAGGCTCCTTAGGTTTGGCAAGCTGATTGGGCCTCATCAACCCAATAGCCTTGAAGCCCTGAGTTACCACGATAAATTTCATCCATTGCCTTGCCAAAGCGACCAGACCTTTCTTTAGAGTCACTAATGCAGGAACCCCATCATTCTGAAGAAGAAGAAAGACCGCATTAGCGCCACTATTTCACACAGGTAATGGATTAATTAAAATTATGAATAGGGAGCATAAAAAGTTATGACCACTTAAGACAATTGGCTGTTAAATATGCTTTAAATGTGGATTACAAAGTACAAAGAGTGTTTTACCCAATGACAACATATACCTGAATTTTATTTGATCAGTCATTCATATACAATACTTTCTAAAACTGAACAGCTTAAAAAAAAAAAAAAAAAGGAGATTCAGGATGTTGCACTGACCATAGTAGCCTCCTCTATGACAGAGTAGTCTGCCTGCTGCAGATAGCGGTGCAGGATGTTACACAGCATACAGGAAGGATTCTCGTGCAGATAGCGAGCTCGTTTGGTCACACGGTTGTATTTGCTTCGGATTGGGATGTGAATGGTCTTTTTCTGTCGGGCGATGAAAAAGATATTGTAGAAAGGTTCAAATGGAACAACATTAGTGTCACATGAAATAAAAAAAAAAAAAGCTGATAAAAATATTTCTTCACTGACCTCCAACGCTTCTGTCATGATGCAGCCCATAACGGCACACACTCGCAGCGTGCCCTCCATGTCCAGTTTGCGAAGAGAGGACTTGAGTTGGTCTATGGGAACCAGCCATGCACCAATTGCAGGTGTGGCTGTGCTAAGTAGATTCAACTGTCTAAAAAGACAAAGAAAAAACTGAGTCACTTTATAATATCGTATCTGTTAACAGTGTTTACTACCCTGTTACACTTGCACTGTTTACACTGTTACATGTATGTTTCCCTGAAATTATTTTCCAGGACTTTTCCAAGACATTTTCAGCCGCTACAGAGACAAGTTATTACATCATACACTTATCCATTCCCCTGTCCTCCTCGCTCTTTGGAAGTGTTCTTTTCGACAGTTGTAACTTGCATTTACCCAGATTGTTTCTATGTTTATTTCTGAGACATTTGATGTACAGTCTATGGCTATAATTTATCTATGAAAAATAATTATGACCAATGTCCATCCATCCATCCATCCATCTTCTGAACCCGCTTTATCCTCACTAGGGTCACGGGGGTCGCTGGAGCCTATCCCAGCCATTTAAGGGCGAAGGCGGGGTACATTATGACCAATGTACCTTAGAATAATGCAAACACACCCACAGATTACAGCATAGCACTTCAGTAGCAGACAAACTGGAGTTACAATGTTCAACTGCACAATTCCCACTTGGACTTTTTCTTTTCTTCTACTTTCTCTCCTGCACTTCCTCTAAACATATCTGTGTATTTTCAATAAATCACTAAAAAACTGTTTCCTTTGTTTCATTTCAGTTTAGGCACATAAGGTCACAAAGCAGGAGCATAAATAATGTTCCAGGATAACGTAACCATTTCCAGGACATTTGACCTTTTTTCTCATTTTCCATGACTGGAAAATTGGTCAATGATTTTCCAGGTTTTCCAGGACACGTGGGAACCCTGACATTTTTATATTACTTTATATTCTTAAATTATACCCTTTCATACAGTATATCTCTAATTTGCACATATTTTGACTTCAAATTACTTTATATGTAATATTTTTATGAAATATGTCTGTATCTTATTTACATGTAAGTGCACTGTCGCTGGCACCGGCAATTTCGTTGCACAACTGATGTAATGACAATAAAGCCTATTCTCTTCTTCTCTACTTCAAACCAACATCTAAAATAAATAGTGTCATCATGATCTTAACTTTTAAGATTTAGTGTCACTGTGGTTGCACATATCAGTTACAAGGTGCTCTTGTTTAGCTCATAAACGTCTGATCCACTTTACAAAGCCAGTAGTGTCTGTCATTCTGAAGATCTGTCAGACAGGTTTGCATCAGCAGAAAAGCTGACAAGAATTGCTGAGGGGACACAGGTGAAATACAGCCAAGAGGGGTTCCATAAAACTACCTCTGGCAGAAAGTATTAGACTTATAATAGTATACTGCTGCCATATCAATGACACCATCAACAATTGTAACTTAACTTCATCAATGTCACACTGGGAGTGAAATATGACCATGTTTGTATAAATGCTGGAAATACTTTGTGCAACAATTAGATAAACAGAAAAGTAGTCCCAACTATGTACCTGGAGATGGCCTGTGAAGGTGAGCGCACATTAGTTGGAGCAGCAAAACTAAACCAGATTTCTCTGATGGTCACTTTCATACTGCTGGAGTCAGGCGGCGGGGGCATGAGAGGAAGGTCTTTCTTGAGATCGTCTGATTCAACCCCTTCATCCTGCAGCAAAAAAAAGAGAGTTTAGTTACAAAACCAGGCTCAAACAGATACAACACCATTTTTTTTTTTTTTTACCTAAACAACACTGGTGCGAACATTTTTTAGTCTCTCACCTGGTCGTCTGAGTCCGAGTGTTCGTTGACATCTGAGGCAGGACTGATGGTGTCGTGCGGTAAGTTGTCATCAGAAACATCTGTGCTGTAGCCGCTGCCAGTCTGAGAGCCTGTGGATCCATTGGACTTAGACATTCCCGTCTTCCCTCCTGTGTCTGAGCGACCCATCACACCAAATGCATTGTATAGAATGGCTCCTGATTGACGACCCCCTGCAAAACACAAATTCAACACGTACAGGGTTTTACAAATTAAGTATACATACTGTCTATAAAATATTTCCCATCCATAATAATTAGTTTTACTTTAATGGAACCAAATACAGTAGCAGAAAAAATGATTAGACCATCAAAAGTCATCAAAAACAATCGTTATGCAATCCAGTACTAACTCCTGTGTGTATCATGTGACTAAAACAGACAGAAAAGAAAACATGGAATGCCTAAA
>JAPQRP010000020.1:32926144-32936647 GCA_037367295.1 Apogon hyalosoma
ACCCTGACTCCTGGAGGATGGCCATCTGCCTTGACCAGTTGGGCGAACAGAGAGGGTAAAGGAGGAGAGAGAGAGAAAGAGAGAGAAAGAAAGAGAGAAAGAGAGAGACTAGGGGAGAGGGGGGTAGGTGGGGAGTAGGGGGAGACACATGGATACAAAGTTTAAGTCTAAGGACCCCCTCCAAAAAACAAACAAAAAAAAATGAATATTTGTGTCTCTGTAGGGGTTCTGGGTCTTTATGGGGGGTACAGACCCCTTTAGTACCCCTCATAACTCCAGCTATGCTTTGGACCAGTAGACTGTAATTAATCACCCTTATATCCAAATTTTATGTTCAGTAGTTTGTACTCTTAAAAACATTTTAGTCAACAAACAGGGTGCATTCATATAACAATTAAAAGGTTTACAGTAGCAGAACTAACCTGAAAATGCATGCATTCATTTGAGTATGTTTCCATCAGCCGACACTGTAAAAGGAGCCGGTACTCAATAAGGTGAACATGGAGTGTGAGCGTGTGAAAACAGTAGACCATTATTGCGGTGATCTTTGTAAAATACATCTCACTGTGATATTTCAGTCTTAAATAAACATCATGATCTGTCAGTTCAGCTGCTTGGTTAAGAGTTGTTTGTCTGACGGACATAGGATCAGTGTGTTCAGATTAGGGCTGTCAAAATTAACATGGATTAATCCATCATCATGATTAATCTGATTAAAAATATTAACGCAATTAACTAGGGGTGTAATGGTGCACTAGTCTGTACCGACCCGTTTCGGTTCAGGGCCTTTGATACAATAAGCAGGTGTACTGAACAATACACGTAGCCTATGTGAAGAACACAAACACTGTGGAAGCAGGTGGACACAAACAGAACCCAATTCCCCCAAAACATGACAACAGAGAGTAAAACAGGAACAGAAGCCGAGTCAGAAGTTCGAAGCACGATAAGTTTCACTTTCGGTTTGTTGCACAAAAGAGTCCAAGAGTTCCTTTATAGTAGAAAGGTTTTTAACTTTTAACTCCAGCTGGTAAAATCCAGCTCCCCCTCTCCTCTTCTCCTTCTGCTGTGGTGTTACTGTGAGGTCACGTTCACTGCACCACAGGGAATACTGTGAGGCGTTCAAAAACACTCAGTAAATTACCGGTTTGCCATAAACCAACACTGAACATTCAAAAATACATTACATGTGGGGTGCCTGTTAACGCACAAGTGACTGAACAATATTTTGTAGAAATGTTCTGTGTCCCACAGGTAGTTACGGAGTGCAACCCCCCATATCCCACCCTTCACTGTACTGAAACATACTGAAAATGTATCAAACCTTAGACCTCTGTACCAAAAATGTACCGAATTTTTTCTGTACCGTTACACTCCTACAATTAACCCATCTGCAGCGCAGAACAACTCTGAATGTCTCTGGCAACATATTTGGGTCAGTTTGTCCCAAAAGAGTTAGTCACGCATGCGCAAATGGTCAGTTGATCTGGCAGTGACAGGCAGCAGACTAACCCATAAAGATGGAAGACGCTAAACAGCACGTTGGCTTCTGGATGGAAATATGAGGACAAAAAACACAAGATGGAAAAGTTGGTTCCAGTTGTTTTGTTGAAACTGTTGAAGGTGTTTAATAAACACATTCAGTGCATATATATTCCCTTCTTTCTTGAGTCTGTTTGCTCATGCAAAATGAAACGCGATTAATAGATAAAAAATTAATGATATTTAATCATGACTAATCAAAATTAATCCACAGCAACCCTGTGATTAATCTGATTAAACATTTTAACCGTTTGACAGCACTAGTTCAGATACAACAGCTGCTGATCCCACTGGTTCTTTCAGCCGTGTCCATTCCACTGGGTCTGAGTGTCACAGGTCTGGTCTGGCTGAACGCCATCCCTCGGTAGGAGGCCCCATGTGTTGAGGAGATCAAAGCGCTGAGCAGGAGGAGTGGAAAAGTAGTCCTTCTGTTTCTGAGAGTAGACCTGGACTGGATTGACAATGTCCCTGTAGGCCCAGTCCTAAACACAAAAGAGATAAAATAAAATAAAAAACACTTATAAACAAATCTGAAACTGCATACTGTAAGGCTGTTGAATTATTACTGATAAATTATCTTTTGCCTTAAGCATATATTCATGTTTATAAATCATTTACAGGAAACAAATATTAGATTAAATCTAATTTTATTAATACTTTGGGCTGAACCCTCAGGAAATTACGGTTCCAGAAGCAGCACAACACTGAATGTATACATACAAGATGAATTACAAGCCAAAAAAAGAAAGAAAAATAGTAATGATACTCGCTACAAAATAGTGGAAAAACACCCAGGCAATTACACATCAGAAAGTACTAGTAGAAATAAATAATAAAGTACTACTAATAATACAAAAGATTTTAAATGGCCAAATGGAGATGCACTGAATTAACAGACACATGTTTTTGTGCACCACCATTATGTAAGTTAGTTTAATGCACACATATGCACATTGACCCAATTTACTGACATTTGAGCCAATGCAAACCCTAATTCAGCATAAAGGGGTAAAGTGCAAAGTTAATCGTGGAAAGGCATGGACACAGTTAATTCTGTTAATTTCAGTTAATTTATCTTAATTGTATATGTGTTTGTAGGAGTTTAGACTTAGATTTAGACTTAGACAAACTTTATTGATCCACAACAGAAATGACTTGGTCACAATAGCTCAGTTGGATACGAAAACACTCTAGAAAAAAACTAGCAAAAAAACCCCAAAAACAAATGGAAAGTAGGTGTGAAGAGATAAAAGCAATAAGAAATATAAATAGAATACACTAATAAAGAAAAAAAAACAAAAACAAGATTTGCATTTGTATAATTCTACAGGAAATGGAAGTAAATATACACTATATACATACATACAGGTGTGAAAGTGACTAAGGTGCAGTAATGACAAAATTTACTTAGTGCACAAACTTTGTGAAGGAGGGTATGTAAATGAGTCATACAATATGATTTACTATGGTTTGTGACTCAGTTAACTGCTAATTGCAAAATATTTTAATGTGAAAAAAATACATTAACCCATTTCTGCCTGGTTTAACCCATAAAAACCCAAACCTCCACCAACGACCAAAAGCATCCACTGATCTATAATGTTTAATAGCTGTTGATCCACAAATGCTATCAATAAATGTAAATAATTGGTGTAAAATACAGTTTGTCATTTTTCATGGTCATCAGATATGACCCAATTGGATGTTCAGGGCCTCTGTAGTTACCATGGAAACACTGTCATCTTCTACAACATTGATTCACCAGTAAAACCCATGGAGTTGGATCAAAGACAATGGATGGATACACTTATTTTTTACATTCAGTTATTGACATCTTTGCTGAAAAAGTCACTTTTTTCTCATGCGGTCATGAGGCTTCATACTAAAACACCTTCCACAAAAAACAAAAAATCTTCCGCTCAATGTCAATGAAATCTCAAAGTGTTTTTCCTGGATCTGAGGCCGATACAGACACTACACACTATTTGCTCTGCATCACTGATGTTAAAAATCAACAGTCTATGCACCATATGGAATAAATGTTTCCATGGCTCAGATTTGACCATAAAGCATTGTGAATGATAAAAGTCAGTATTCAGTGCTATGGCAGCGACAAATGACACTTCTCCATGTGTCTCCTTTGCATCAAGCATTCTGACATATTCTTTAATTCCCTCTAAAATGTGTCCCCCCCTCCTGTATTTACCTTGATTCCATTAATGATCAAGGGTGTGTGCATTTGTGAATAGGTTGGACAAGGTGATTTTAAAGTATTCTAGTGTAGATGACATTCATCCTCTAACTCCTACAGAAAATTCCTCCTTATACTGTTTCCAGACAGAAACACGTATAAAAATTAAACTTGTGTTTGTCACATTACAGTAACAAACTGTGCCTGTGTTTTTAGTAGAATCCCCATCTCATCATCAGGTGTAACAGCACTACCCCCCCCACACACACACACACACACACCCTTCCTCAGTGCAATAATCACACCCATGCACCTTGTTTTTTTATCTTACCTTGTATATATCCTATACTGCCTGTATTTATCCTATACTATACTGCATGTATATTCCAAACATATTTCTTGGTGACAGAAAGGGACTTAAACTACAACTATCCCTAAATTGCATTAAATTAACCAGTAATCCTATTTTTAAAAACTTCAGGCAAGATCTGTGATCAGCTTTAGAAAATTCAACAATCACTGGACATTTGCTACAACAGCAGTTTCTTCTTTTCTAGACGATATTGAGGTGAAATGCTTTGCAAATTAAGATAAGTAAATATAATACTTATTTTGCTCACTTTGAGGTGCTTGTTATTTGTATGGACATTTTGGAGTGTTTTCTTCATTTAGTGGGAAACAGTGCAGAGTCACGCCATTTCTTTGTTAAAAAAAGGCTATATAACAAAATGTGTTACCAACGCTAACAGAGTGAACAGAAAACTGTAAACCACTCAGAGGGGGGCCTATTGCACAGCAAAGTCTACCACACAGGGGTTGTCTCTGATGTAAAGGCCATTTGTCTGAAGGTGTTTGATGTGAGAGAATATGGCATCCCCTGATTTCTCTTTGTCATGAGTCTTATCAGTAAAGGTGTTTAGGTCCTGTACCTGCCAGTGGAAGTTGAAAGCCTCTAGCAGACGTATCCTGGCCTCCCTTGAAGGCACACAGTCAGGAGGATCAGGCTGTTCCAGTTCAGAGCCCACAGTCACACCTTCAAACACCAGCAGAGCTCTGATGGCAAACCAGCCCCCGAATCTGGGATGCACACATACTCCAAACATCTTCTGTTGGCAAAAAGAGGGAGAAGGATGAAAGTTAAGGAACCACAACAGCAACTCAAAACAGGAAATATTCTGCCACTATGAAAAAAATTATTTTACTTTTTCAGCCCAGGGTTGATCTGTGACATCTGACTGCTGGTAGTAGAAAGCTGCTCCAGAAACATGGGCTGCAGTTTGTGCTAAAAATTTTGGCTTCCTGTTGGGCAGCAGCTCGTAGTCATATCTAACATCTATCTTATGACCTGAAAAGCACTGCCGGGACAGTCAGAGAGACATAAGGGAATAATATTATGAATATGACAACAGTTGTATCCATTTTTCTGTGTGAGATGATGCTATCAGGGTTCATACACATTTTTTATCAGTACATTTGCGTACCTTTTCCATTCATTTGAGGTGAACCTTCATGATTATACTGTACATTCTATGAAACATCTTTGTATACATGAAAATGAAAAATAGAAGTCCACATCAAAATCTGTCAGTTTGAGCAGGCCTTAGGTGCTCTGATGACTTTTCGCTTTTAATTGTTATCTGACTCAAGTAATTTGGGCATAATTATGGACTAACAGAATTTTAGAATTTTTTATTTAAGAAAAACAGAATAAATCTCACCAATTACATCAACCCACAATCACAATTTTCTTAATAATAGATAGACCTATACTGAAAAAAAGAAAATACCTCCAGAACATAGCCACCGATTCAGGTTAATGTATTTTTTCTCTACAGAATGGAAGACACCTCAGGTAGAATTCTTTTGCTTCATCAGCTTAGGTGCTGTGCCTCAGTCTTGAGGAAAACTGTGTACAGTATGTCTTATCTAAAATTAATGACAAGCTGTGAGGTCTGATACATCTATTTATGTAAAGCTGATACACCAGTGAGATGTTCATGAAGTAACATGCTTCAAACCTTGAGAACCAAATGTGTAGAACTTACTAATATAAAAGACTGTGAGACATCAGTGTTTAAAAAATAAACAACAATAGCGTGGTCTATGGTTTGATGTTCCCAACACAATTAGTTTCTTAATATATGAGAAGCAAGTCCAAAACACACATATAAACGCTTGCAAGAATATGTGAAGTAAATTTCCATGAATTTTCCCAAACTCTCTGTGATTACTTATTTCTCTATTTTCTATTTATTATTATTAAATGTTTAAGTCTTTTTTTTCCCATATAAATCCTGATGATGATCTTAAGTTTTTTAAAATTCTATCAGGTATCAATGCATTTTACTTTGAATTAATTCCTGACACATCAATAGGACTGAACCATGTGAAGTAGAGGAGGAATTTGTTGTAATAAAACTGCCTTGCTGATTTTTTTCCCCCATCATTTACGTTGATAGCATTTAATATATTACTTGAGAACATTAACCATTCATCCAGCTTTTTTTTTTTTTTGCCTGTCCCTATCTCCCACCCTCACCTGTGAGACAGCAGAGGACACACAGTGTTTGACACACTGGTCTATGGGATCAGACAGTCTCTGGCAGCCTTTCTCTTTCATGAAGGGCAGGAAGGCTTGTTCAAACATGGAAGGTGTGCTGAGAACCACGACAGCCAGTGTGTCCTCTGGGTAAGACAGGTGTAGGGAGGGAGGCAGTACATGGTTATACCACCCGACCTGTGACCATGGAAAACAAGAAAAGTTTGAGGACCCAGAGGAGACGTTCACCATTCAATGTATAGAGGGTGAACCAGCAATGTGGCATGTTGAAACTTTAGTATCACATTGACAAAATATTCATGAATAAAGAGAGTCCGTTTTCTGGCTTAGATATTTCCGATTTTTTCAGTCAGTCCTCAGTTGTCTTAAGGTCAGCGTCTACATTAAACTACATTGTGGACACTTTTTAGTCTACGTTACCGAAGCTAGCCCCACATTTCTAAGCAACTGGACCCATAGTACCTTTAATGGATAAACTTCGAAACCGAATTTTGATAGACAATCTTCCAGCTGTTCAGGTACACTTGCTGCATTACCAGTGGGGGCCGCCATTGTTGCATGTCAACACAGCGTTGCATTGTGGGATATGTTGTTTTGCTAACACACGTACGCATATGAGAACATACGCTGTCGCTTTTTCTACGTTTTCTCAAACAAATGGTTGCAATAGAATATAAAAATGGTTCATTACAGAGAAATACTTGTACACTTTCACAGTCTTTGTGAATCAAAAACACAAAAGAATATTCATTTACTACATCACCCAGATGACACGAAAAAGACGACGTCATACGTAGTGACGTCGCTGTTATGCGCTCCTGGATTTAAAAGTGGATCGCAACGTTTTCTGTGAGTAGCTTGGCTAGCCAGCTGATTTAGTGTTTTACTTATTTAATTTTACCGCTGTACCATTTGAGCTTCTTCATTATCTTTTAAGTGATCAGCCAATATGCTTATTTCCAAAGAGTGTGACATTCGTTGTCTAATAGGAGGTCGATATTTTTCCACCAAACAAAACCACAGTAACCTTACACACGATTTAAGCTAAAAGGTAAAAGTCTTCTGCTAACTAAAATTAGCTCAGCAGGCCAATAGCGTCATATTCTAGGTCTCTAGTGTATTTGATCTTGTTTAATTTATAGTTGCCAGTCCTTGTCGGCAGTATATACCTTACCAGGGCAGATTAGGGTCTCGCCTCTTCAGTGTAAATCTGGATCTGCTCCATTAGACTGCAGAGACATTCCCAGGGGCCCGAGGGACTATTTAAAAAAAATCCCATTTTTACATATCGTTAGTCTTGGTGCCTCTGCTTCGTTTGGCTGAGCAGCAGCTGACCGTTGAGAAAATATCCAGGCTTGCAGTAATACAATCTCCATCAAGGTGTCAGAGATCGTAACCAGGTGGTTACCTGCTTCAAAATGCGTCTAAAGTTACTGTATCACTATACTACAGTGTTAGTACCGACAACTCAGTTTGACCCTTTCCATTGTAGTTCAGCCATGAACTGGGACAGTCAGCTGAGCTCTATCCTCTCAGTGGCGGATGGCAGCGTTGCAAAGATGAGGGTAAGTTAATGCAAATGGCCCTGTCTTAATTATACCAATAACACTTTTAATTTTATGTTTTTATAGAGAAAAATAAAAACATACAAGGCAGGTGAAATAAACAAAAGAACAGACTGAGTAAAGTACGGAAGAGGATTAGGGCCACGGGAAAATAAATAAAATAAGGTCCAATATTTTTTATTATTATTATTATTATTATTATGAGAAAAAAGTCAGAATTCAGACTTGAATCTCAGAATTCTGACATTTTTTTCTTAGACTAATAAAAAATACACATTGGACCTTATTTTTTTTTTTTTCTAGTAGCCCTAATCCTCTTCCGTAATAAAGCCATTAAAATGACCAGGTCAACAGTATAAATGAAAACATACAGTACTGTGATAAAGTCTTAGGCCACCTTTAGATTTATTGCTTTTTGCAGGTTTGAAATGAGCATACATATATAGATATCATTTTCTTTTCTCCAGATCCAACAAGAAAATACAAAGCTTGTACTTGGAGACAAGAGGGGATTTAAATGAATTTAGAGAGCTGGTGTGTCTGAGTGCAGACAAGGATTACTCTGTTGCATGGAGGCTTCAGTAGCAAATGTTTGTCACAAGCATTGACCTGACAGTAACCAGCAGGACTCCATTTGCAGGTCTAAGTGTCTAAGAGGGCACTTAACCAGTCTGTTAATCAGAAACATACAGTATGTATAAGCAAAGCAGGTTAAAACATTGACAGTAAGCAATTAAAAAAAAAAAAAAAGAAGAAGTCTAGTAGGCAAACCATGAATGGTGTTGTTGTTTTGTTGGTTTTGCACAGGTTGTATAAATAAATGCATTATATGAATCATGCATCATCACTACAGCATATATGAGAAATAAATCCTTTAAATCATCATTTAAGTTCATCATCATTTAGTCTGTAGATGGCAGTAATGCGTAACAAAAAAACAAAGTAATGTGCTGATTCTGTCGTGTGTAAAGATTTGTACTGTGTGTCAGTGGTTGGGAATACCCCTTTTAACTAACTGTGTTTTTTACATTAACAGGAAAGACTGACCCCATTGGGGACATTTTCTAAAGAAGGAGAAGGTGGGTGAACTACTTTCTTGGTATGACTGAAAGGGGAAATTACCTAATTAAGCAGGACCTCAAAAATTCTGACTTTTCAGTTCAGTGCAAACAACTGCATGAACAACCAATTTGATTTTATTTTAGCCTTTTCCCCCTCCTTCTCATTCTTGTTTAGATTTATTTCTAGTAAAGGAAAGAATTCATGAGTCAGATTTGGACCCTCCTGCACTCCCTCCTCGAGCCACTCTTCTCCGACAGCCCTCTTCATCTGTTAGTCCTAATGTGCAGTGGACAGACCTGGCATCCATCCAGTCACAACTGCAAATACAGAGCCAGGTGTGATTATTTGTTTAACACTGTTATCAATAAGCCATTCTTTCAGGAATTACATTATTCATGATTTGTTTTCCTGGTGTCTTTTATAGGCAATTGAGTCTCTTACCCAGAAACTCCATGACATGGAGAAAGAGAAACAGTCTCAACAGTGTCATATCCAGACATTACAAGGTAAGCTTCTGCACCATGACAGCTAACCTCGGTTTATTCTGTGTCGTGTTGTTCTCTCACAGATAATAAGCAACACCTGACTGATGTCAGTGAGAAGAAGGAACATCTTATCAGTTTTAACACTCCTTAATGTGATCACACCCACTCTAAAGTATAATTAAGCAGCGTTCAGAGGTTGTCAAGTTGTTAAAGGTGTTAATGTATGAGACATTACAATATGAGTTTCGGTTTCTGAGAGACAAAATGAATTTAACTGTCAAATGTTCTTAATGAATTATTTACATTTTTTAAGTATCTGAGATGCAAAAAAGGTATTCATGCATATTATTCAATGATTTTTTTGAGCAATTTTATTCTTGGCTGTACCTCACAAGGCTTCAAACCAAATCAGAGCACATTATCCCACTTAGTGTCTCACTAAGTGTAGAGGGAGATATTTATGTCAGATATCAGTCTGACAATCACACAAATTACAGCTTTGGAGTGAAGCAGTATAAAAACTCCACACAGTAGTCCCTGTATCTTACAAATATTGACTTTTGCCATCTACTTGGTAACTTGTGATTGGAAAAGAGTGGTTTATTCCAACAGCATGTTGTGTGAATCAGTAGCTTAGCATTAGCTTTAAGACACAAGACATAGCTGAAACAACCACAATGACGAAGAGAAAAAGTCAAAGGAGGCTTGTTAATTCCCTGGGAAAGCATAAATGCACCACCCACAAACCTAATGACACTAGATTAGTTCTGGTCTGTGTTTGGATTTTACCCAGCCATACTCATAAATATCATCATTGGTGTTAAGTGACAGACAGAAGACTACCTCCATATAAACACTTAAACGTCCATTTAAAACATAGGACAAAATAATGTTTCCTGGCAAAATGCCTATTGCTCTGCCAGTCTTCAATAATCAATCACTCTACATACAGAAAACAACCATATTCCATCCATCCATTTTCTGAGCCCACTTTATCCTCACCAGGGCCATGGGGGTCGCCGGAGCCCATCCCAGCCACTTAAGGGCGAAGGCGGGGTACACCCTGGACATGTCGCCAGTACATCGCAGGGCTGACAT
>JAPQRP010000020.1:32946401-32963611 GCA_037367295.1 Apogon hyalosoma
CCTTGTAAATCCAAGCTGGACTGACTGTACATATCCTGACCAAGGAAAATCAAATTCTCACTTTGTGCAGTAATCTCCACCTGGCTTTTCTGCCTCCATCCATAATAATATACATTATATAGCCTATATGTTGTCTAAAATTAACATTTATTTGCAACACAGTATAGCAAACTATTACTTGATCAAAAACAAATGAATTTTAGCAAAAAAAAAAAAAAAAGTCTCTATTTTGAATGTTTGGAAATTTGTGACATTAAAGGGTCACGAGCCAAAAAAAAAGGTTGGAAACCACTGGGTTAAAGATTTTCATTTTTTGGTTTGCAATCTGGACCAAGAGGAGAGAGCTGCAGTGGGGAGTGTTTTTCCACTGGTTCTGGCTCCTGCAGCTTTATTTATCAGTTTATCAGAGATCACAACCTATTAGTGCTTTACACAGGATGCTTTATTAGGAACTGGTACAGATTTGATGTGGAGCCATGCCACATGAGAACTGCTTTGGTCAAACAGTCTATCTTTTGTCTCCTCGATTTTACACTGAATGTTCTAGGGGGTTTTTTTAATTTCAAAAAAAGTACTAAAATGCTCTTTACATGACCATTGAAAAGGAATATCCCATTACAATTCCTGTTTACCTGCAGCAATTATTTACGGCAGACTTTTTGATAAGGCTACAAGCAGCTTGTGTGAACAGGAGTTACAGTAAAATACTCATTTTCATCACCTAAAACTATAGATACACGATACATGGTTACAATATTGTCTGAATGTGATGCTCATGCTCACCATAGGTAGATCCTGCAGCCTTCGGAACTCTGGACGGTTGTCTCTCCGGCGTAGTTTAAGAAACAGAAGCAAAGTGATGATGACTGCGGTGATGATGAAGGCTGACACCAGGCCTGCCAGGAGGGGGTCTAATGTGGGAGACTTATGCGTCATTGTTGCTGGATCAAAAAATACAGAAAACACATCAGTGGGGTGCATTTTTACATTTGCAGTATTTGGAATAAAACAAGCAGAAAATGCATTCTACTTCGCCTTCATGTGGTATAAACACAGAAATTAAGCAACTGTTTAAAGCTGTGACTAAATATAGACAAGTTGAGCTTAAGTGTTCACCACATAGCTCAGGACAGAAATGTCAAACACAGGATGGTGATGTTAAGCTTGCCTGTACTTGAGCTCACTTTAAACATTATTCATATCATGGTTTGGAGGGTTTTGTTGTGGCATATTCATAGAACATAGTGTGGTCTTGTAAGGATATCATCACTCTTGACCTTTCTGTGTCAATGCGTGTTTGCATGTTTCTGTGAGGAGGAGTTTGACTGTGTTTTTGGGAAGTGTATTTCTGTATATGGATGTTGCTATGGAAGACAGTTTTGTATATTTAGCTGTTTTTAAATCCTCTGGTTGAAAGTAACAACAACCACAGAGCAGTGAATATTCACTGTTCCCCTGTCTAATGGAAAAAGGCAGAGAGCCAAGCCCGGCCTAATAAAACCACACTGAGTGAGGGAAGCACAGAGAATCTTATATTTTAACTGAATTCAACCAGACTAAGAAGGGTTGATTAGTTTTCTTATTTTGCTGCTTGTCTAGCAAAAAAGTGGAGAAATGAGATGTATCCATGACGTCTATATACACAGTGTAGATATAAAACATATACTGTAGATAATAAACACTTAACCAGACAGAGAGTGGGAGAAAGAGACAGAGGGAAAAAAAATCAGAGAATGCTTCGTGGCCTGAATCTCATGACTGCCTCTGTCTTTTTGCCCAAACAGAGCCATAATTGTGGAGTGCTTGGTGGTGACAGTGCTTGTAGAAGATGTAGACAGTAGATGCGTGGCGCGTGTTTGTGTGTGGAAGCAAGGACTGGCTTGTGCTCGAAAACAAAAGAACAGCGTTTCCTTTGTTGTGAAGCCAATTCACTTCTAGTTCTGTCAATATCCTGCCAGTAAACAGCGCAAAACAAATTCATACACCAAGCAGTAGAAGATTTGATGCACTCACTGTCTTCCCCAACATTGAGCTGGGATGGGGTGTCCACGTGAACTTTGGCCTGAGTGGAGGAGCTGGGCGATGGGGTCAGGGTGGAGTTGTGGTGGGAGTCAGGCTGTGAAGTGTGTGAGGGGTTCTGTGAGGAGATGATTCTGGACTGTGTGGTTGTGGGATTAACTGTGATTTCAGTTGCTGTGTGATGTGTTTTATCTGTCGGCGTCAGGGCAGAGGTAGATGGATGTGTTGTGGGGTGGGTGGTGTGGCCTGATGGTGAAGTTGAGTCAGGGGGTAGGGGGACCACATGCTTTGTTGGACTGGTGGATGTTGGTGTGGTGGGTGACGCACCAGGAGAGGAGGTGCCAATTCTGTGTGTGGGGCTGGATGTGGTGGTGGTGGTGGTGGATGTGGTGCTGGAATCAGGGGGTCTGTGTGAGGAGGACTCATTGCTTTCAGGAGAAGGAACTGGATTCTCTGACGATGGCTCCTTTGGAACGGTCCCATTAGTCTCAGGAATGGAGGGAACACTCATCTCGGTAGCTAAAGAGGAAGAAAGCATTTTAGTTAAGAACAGTATGACGGTCATGTGGCTACCTTTATTGATATGTTTGGTATGTTTTACATGTACATGTGTATTTAACTCATAAGACCCAAACATCCAGTGCCAACCAAAAGCATCTATTTATCTAAAATGTTAAATAACTATTGATCCACTAATCCTATCCATACATGTAAATAACTGGCATAAAATAGTTTGTCATCTTTTCATGGTCATCAGACATGACCCATTTAGACGCTCAGAGGCTCTGTAGTACTACTACACTGATTCACCGGCAAAACCCATGTAGTTTGATAAATGACAGTGGATCCAGACACTTGTTTTTATGTCCAATTGATGATACATATTTAGGTGAAAAAGTCACTCTTTCCTCATCTCTAAGCTTTTATAAACATCTATATGATCGGCAAATTAAATATAAGAAAACACTTCACTGAAAATGCAAAATACAGAAGATAACATTGTAATAAATGGTGACAAATCACTTAATACAGGTTAAATAGAGAGGAAAATTCATTTGAGAACTGCCACAAAAATATAGCACTGGGTCTATATGGGTTAAAGCCTGACATTTTTTTGTTATACAACCATACATTGTACATAAGATGTGGATAGAGACACCATGATGTCCTGTAGACTATGGCCATCTTGATTCGTTGGAACCATTAATAACTGGACAAAACTAACTGTCGGAAGCGATGGCTAGGGGTATATCCCCGAATGCCCCCAATCCTTAATGATGTCATGACATGAGGCATCCCCAGGTCATGACCTTTCATTTGCACTTGATTTGAAGTCAATCAGACAAATAGTTCCAGAGATATGAGCAAAAGAGTGTTTAGTGATTTTAAAATTTTGAGCGGCCCCTTGTGGGCAATCTAGAAATGGTGGAGCCGGCGGGGCAAGCGGGGCCGGCAGGACCAGCAGCAGTGGTTGGACCAAAAACATAATATCCCTGACACTGCGTTCAGGGATATAATTACCGACACAGTATTTTAAGGGAGAAGTTCAATGTAAGAACTTCTACTCTTCCACTTGGAGTAAATCTTAGCAGCTGTCAGTGGTATTACAACTGTAGGACACTTAGCATTGCATTCATTTTGGCATTGATGTACTTGCCCCTTGTTTGGAAGCACAAGTGACCATATTTAGACAAAAGGGTGGCGCTGGAGGAGTGTCAGGGTGATGGATGAGCTAATGCTAAATGTTAGTTTACTGACATGTTAACACAATAAACTTTAACAAAAAAAAAATTCCATAAACCGAAACTCAATAATTCTGATGGAGAAAGTGTGTGAGCTGTCAATCACACCTGCCGAATGAATGAGTGAGAACAGAATGACTCCCAAGAAAAAAAAAGTATTTACTGAATATTTTTAGAGAGTTCGGTGTGAGTCTACAGGAGCCAGACCTGTTTGGAGACACAATCTAGTGGCCATTAGTGGTATTACACTTTACGATACAGGAGCATTAGCCTCACTTTGGTGTCTTTTTCAAGTGGATATAATATTCAATCAAACATTAACATTTTTTTATTTATTTATTTTTTTTTGTGGGCTGGGTTATAGTGTTGGAGGGTGAGTAAATACATATAATAGAATTTAATGATACAATTAAACAGATAGGTATAAATGTCACCTCTTAGCTGTTGAGAAAAAATCTGTAAAGTTACTAAGCAAATTTTGAAAATGGGAAGTGATTTGGTTAAAATCTATTCTGGTCTTAATTCAATTTGCTGTATTAGTCATACATAAATAAACATTTGGCAGTGATCAGTATTGAGGTTTACACTTACTGACTAAATAAGTTTTTAAGACTTTTCAGTTTTATTACCAGGTTTAAAACATGAGTTAATGATATAAACAAATGTAATGACTACTTATCTCAAGCTTATTGTGACTGATTTCATTTCTAAAACAACCTCCCCAACTCTGCTGATGTTTGTCTGACTCAGAAAAGCTGAGATTATGGATCATCCTTCTACAATGTTGCCAAGCACACAATGGACGGTTTGTAAAAGGTATTAAATTAAAGATACTGCTTTTGTTTATTATAGACATTCATCTTTTTTTTTTTTTTTTGTCAAAATCTGGTACCTCTATTACCCATAATGCATCACAGCACAGTTTTATGAGGCGTTTTATAGTAGTAGCTGATATACTGAAATAAGAAGTGGGCTAGGAAAAAGGTTTTACAACATATGCAGTAGTATTCTGTTTACAGTGTAAGACTTGTAAACAGATGTTGATGTGTAAAATGGGTGCTGTTACCCTTTGAGAATGAGCCAGAGACAGTAGTGTGTAGAGTGGGGGGAGTATTTCACTTCTACCTTCCTCACCTCCTTGTGAGAAGTCACACAGCGTTTAATCACTTCTCTCCTCTCGTTGACACCATCATCTGTACTGAGCCAACTTCTTACAGGCTGTATTTCAGATCCTGCACTACAACGGCCTTCATACCTTTCTCATTTACCTCTTGCTTTTATCTTACACCATTTCTCAGAAGAACATAATGTTCTCTCTTTCCCTGTGCTCTCTTATTTTAAGCACTCTAGCCACTGCCTGAGTTGTGTTTGTGGTTTTGACTGTCAACACTTTAACCCAGTCGTAGTGTGTCTACTCACTCTTTGGCCCACTTCTGGTAAAGGACAACAGCGATAAACAGTTAAATATAGCTCCTGAACTATCAGTCACCTGCAGTCAGGCTTCCTATGAAATTCTTCTGAAGTACAACAAAACTCCCTGCTGACAAACTCCAAATGGAAAGAAGCAAGAAACACCACAAGATCATTTCATATTCCCCATGTGTTTTACTCAGTTCACTGTCATTTTGCAGTTATGTTTTCAGACTGTCATCAACACAGAACCCCCCACCCAAAAAAAAAAAAAAAAAAAAAAAAATTAGGAGCGTCATAGTTACCAGTGGGTTTATTTGGCTGGGTTGTGACAGGACTGATTTCCCCATCTGTAGTTGTGTTGCTGTTGCCACTGGGGTCTGTGTTTGTGTTGGAGCCATTCACATTAGATGCATCAGCTGCAGGACTGGTTTGGTTTAGACTAGAATCAGAAACAGATCCTGCAGCTGGAGTCACAGGAGCCTCAGCTGAACCTAAAGCAGCAGTCGTCTCTGGGGTGGCTGAGGCAGCAGGAACGGCATCTTTAGGTGAGCGGAGGACAATTATACAGTAAGAAGGACGACTTCTCATTAACATATAATCTGTTCATTAATTCAAGTAATAGATTAAAACAGTCATGAGTCATTTAACACAACAACGTCAACAAGGTCACTGTGGGGGTTTTATACCCATAATTATTTACAATGCAAAAGCAAGCTACTGTATATGACTATGCATACATTTGAAGCGCAGCACTTAGTAACAGACACACAAAAGACTTGCATGCCCAGTGTAACCACATCCCTGTATCAATCAGTGAGGTATCTTCAATGGAGAAAAGAGGGGTAGAGTGGACGTGCAGGTTTGTAGCAATTCTGTAGGAAATCACAGAGCTGTGTACTTAATATATAGGTAATATGGTATCATGACACAGGGCTTATGCTTCAATACAGAGTAATCCTGTACACAAAGTAATGTATGTTTTCAAAATTTATCGTTTCAGGAAAAGCATCTTAATATGAAGTACAGACCACCGTTAGCATTAAATCTAGGCCTTTCTATTGCAATCATAAAAGTGGGCTCTGCGCATTTATTTATCAAGACAGCAGTGTGGTTACTTCATAACACAAAATGAGCCACTGTCTCTCAAATATTTGCCTGTGAGTGACTTGAAAATCTCCACACATAAGTTAATTTTTCTTACACCACTAAAATATTCTATATATTGAGAATAATCCATATGGGCACTGTCATTCCGTTATAAAATTGTTTCTTCTGAGATCCTCTAACAAGTAGATTAAATCTACCACAACCCACATGACTGTAAATAAGATGAATAATTGATTTTTCAGAGCAATATAATTTAAATAAACGCCTTTAGTCTCTCTCTCTTCTCACACATTCTCAGTCTCTTAAGCACCACTGTTGGAGTCATAATTCCTTTTGCTATTTTTTCCATTTCCCTTTGATGAAGACCAGTCACCAGAACACTAATGTAATGTAATATCATTACTGTTGAGTAACATACGGCCATGATGCCTTTCATTACCTCCATAATCACTCGTAAAGCTCATCAGCACACTCAGCAAGAGAGAAGGAGGTGAAGAGACACAGTCTTGTTTGAACTCTGCTTGACAGAAAAACAGACTCTCATAAATAGACAGAGGTGCTTGTCTGTATAATACTGGGCTTGTTCCTAATCATTGGCTCCATTAGAGCAGCTCAGGTCGAATGCTGGAGTAATGTGTCTGTTTTTGTATATATGCATCTCTGTGAATATTAGTGTGCATTGGGTAGGTTATTAAAGAGAACCACTGTTTCCAGTAGTGCACATTGGTCTCTCTAGATATTACAGAGATTTATCCTGCCTTCACGTGTTATGGGAATTATGATAAATACTAGTTACAAACTTAAAAATTGCACATAACTACCCCCTTATGTCATATTTTCCACTGGAGAACTGCAAAAAAATTTTGATACAGGAGCAGGCCAAGATAAAAATAACCTTTGAACTTTTCAAAATGGCAGAGCGCAGCAAAGGATTCAGAACAAATGATAAATAAAGCTTTAATTAATGTTTTACTGGTGTTAGATGATGATTTTTCACATTTCGTTAGCCTCAAAATATAATTGCCTGAGTCATATTTTTGGCCACATTGTCATATCTGCGTAAAATGAAGCAGCAGTGTTAGAAGAGTAAAGTTATGCAGATATCACAATTTGGACAAAAATATGACTTAGGCAATTAAACTATGAGGCTAACAATTTATAACATCTGCAATTTTGAAAAAACAAAAAAAAAAAAAGAAACTCTTTTACCCATTTACCAGGTCATAGTAAATTGTGTCTTGGCCATTTTAATTTCGCTACGACAACAAAAGCACTTGAATACAACGCACTCATAATTTCGAATTCCTTAGTGGAAAGAATCATCTTCCCAATAGCACATGAAGGCAGCATTACACACAATTTCAAACCTATGTGGCACCATCAACCTGGGAAAACATCTCACATTTTGACCCCACAAATGAAAAGACCATCTAACCATTTCTGTACAAGCAGATGTCAGCTACAAAAAAATCCCCTCAGCAATACTGTTTAAACAGTATACAGAGGTGGTGAGCTTGTTGTTAAATAGCACAGGCTGATGATTATATTAAATGGAAATGAAGAATTAGAAACTGCAACTGTTCTGTGCATGTTGATGCATCATCCAACTGCCAGTTAGAGCTGCATTTTACAACCCAAGCCTTGCACCTTCATTTCCTTCCTTGTTATGGCTGTTTAACTAAGTTATGCTTGTTAAATGATGATTATTATTACAGGAAATTGTTTATTATGATATTATGACATAGTTTGCAAGCATAAAGTCAAATTTGCACATGTCTAGCTGGTAAGAAAACTTATGTTTTCAGGGGAGTGAAACCTGTATAAGGCTGCAGCTACACACTCTGATGGTTGATTAATATTTGTATTGTTTTTTCAATTAAGTGGTTGGTTATTTTGTCTGTAAAATGTCATAAATGGTAAATTAAATGGACTGCACTTCTATAGCGCTTTTCCACCTTCATGGTGCTCAAAGCGCTTTACAAAGCCTCACATTCACCCATTCACACACATTCACACACCATGCCATGCAAGGTGCTGCCAGACCCACTGGGAGCAATTTAGGGTTCAGTGTCTTGCCCAAGGACACTTCGACATGTAGACAGTCGGAGCCAGGACTCGAACCGCCGACCCGCTCTACCAACTGAGCCACAGCCGCCATTCATAGAATGGTGTTTGCTCAAAGACTTAGATGACACCCTTTTTACTGGTTCCTGTTTATTGTATTTTAATATTTTAATGTCATTTACTCTCATAGAAGAGGAAACAAACCAAGAAATATTCATATTAGCAATAAGAGAATTTAGACTTTAAAAACTGCTTAGATTGATTAAATGATTGTCAAATTAGTAAGAGATTAATTTAATAGTTGACAACTAATCAATTGCAGCTCTAGCTAAGTAACTTCCAAATAAAACAAGAACCGGATGTTCCCAAATGCTGAGTATTGTAAATGCTATTTTCTATATCATAATACTGGAAGGTCTCAGAGCGTCTGTGTGTGTATCTGCCCAATTCTGAGAAACTGAGATGTTTTTAACTGGCCGATTTGATACCTGCAGTTGAGAAATAGTCCCATCTCCATATTAAATATCTTGGTAGGTTGATAGGACCAATATTTTAGGAGATATTAGTCATTTTGGAATACAATAGCCTTCCAATCACATTGCTCGGTTGACTGGAAGCACAGTACCACACTACATGATGGGAAATGAAGTTAAAAACAGGAATGACACATTTACTAACTTCAGTCCCCAAATATTGGTATTAATATGACCTGTGGTTCCCCATGGGTCAACGCACTAGTCTATATTTTAAAAGCCAAGTAGCCTCTGTGCATATGTGTGTGTGTCTCGGGAATCACACAAAATCCGGAAAGAGCTGACTGCTGCAGTTTGGTATATTTATGTATTTTTGGTCAAAGAAGACAGTAGTGAACAAAAATAAGTTGACAGGACCAATATTTTGGGAGATATTAGTAATTTTGGAATACAATAGCCATACAATCACATTGCTATGTCCAGAAAGCTTTGGCAGTGACTGCTGGACAAATGTGGTACGGCATGCATGAATACACAACAACATAAAAACTATTACATCTAGAACCCATGGATTGTTTAAATGGATGATGACAATAAACTGTCATTTCTGTAGTTCTTCAGAGTTGCTAGCTACTGATAAAAGAAATAAGAATATAACTACCCATATGAATATGTCAATAATGCATCAAACCATTCTGATTCCATCCCCGTAGTATATATTATACACAGTGCATTAAACAGCTGCACACAGCCTCATAAAGTCTGGTCACAATATAAACTCCTACCACTGCACTCATACTGTACTAAAAAGGGAAAGCAATTAGCATGAACCCAGGGAAATGACAGTGTGCTGCTGCTCATAGTTAAAGGTGCCATTTATCACAATGTACTTCCCTGCTCATTTACAACTAATAAATGTCCTCCAGTGGAGCCGTACTATTTTCTATTCATTCGAATCTCAGCTGATGGGACAGTTCTGCCTAATAAAATCTTTGAAATGTCATGAGACTCATTTTTCTCTTATGTGGGAGGTTCTGATGGAAAGGAGAAACATGTTGGAGGGAGAAGAGAGGCAAAGAAGATGTGTGGAACAGGTAGTAGAGAAAGCGGAAGGTGGGTAATGGCGAAACACAAGATGTATGGTGAGCTGTGACCTGAGGAAAAGGGGGGGGGTGTGAAAGATTATTTGTAGAGCTGTTTAAACAAAAAGCAGAGGCTGACAAGAATAAATGAAAATAGGTATCAATGCTGTGATTACACACTGGGTGCCAGGTAACTGAATGATGGCTAGGCTCGGGTTTGACAAACAGAAAAATGTTCACACTCAACTGTCCTCACGTACTGTAATAAAGAGGAAGTCTAACAGTGATTTTACTGGAAATATAATCTGAGAGAGAGAGAGAGAGAGAGAGAGAGAGAGAGAGAGAGAGAGAGAGAGAGAGAGAAAGTTACAGGGATGTAAATCTGTTTAGATGACTTATCTTTTAAAAAAATAAATAGATTCAATTAAAATGTTTTTAGAGAGTTCAGAGTTAAGACAAGTGTTGGGTAAAAGTTAAGCGTTGGGCAAGTCTTCAGGAAATTGATGCAAGTCAATGCAATGTCTGTAAGAGAGAGGGGGGAGGAGTGTAAGGTGTGGTGTGGCACAGAAAACCACTTTCCCACATAAATCCATTGTGTTAACTCTAAATAATCCAGATGACAGCTGGAAGTATGAATAAAGACAGACAAATGAACCTACCATGCGTGGCCGATGCTGGGTTCAGGAGCAGCACCAGCGCACAAAAGCCAATCCAGAGTTTGGTCTCCATCATCTGTGGACTCTGAAGAAAATGAACAACAAATAACCGTCCAGTCGTCCTGTCTTCTCTGACTGAGGCTCTCCTCTTCCTGTCGTTCACTGTCCGAGCCCGGACTTTACTAAAGGAGGAGTTTCCACAAAGCAAAGGGAGCAGATGAAGTGTCTCCGACCGGCGCAGATAGAGCCGTGTGCGTGGCTGAAGGGACTGAAGGAGGAGTGTGTGCGCGTGCGTGTGCGTGTGTGTGTATGTGTGTGTGTGTGTGGCGCCCCGAATAGAGTGGGTTCTCTCTCTCTCTCTCTCTCTCTCTCTCTCTCTCTCTCTCTCTCTCTCTCTCTCTCTCTCAAAAACAGTGCCACGTGTTCCCTGTTCTAAATAGTCAGTGTGTCTGAATCTGTGCCATGTCTCTCTTCAGTAGACTGGACAATACAACACTCAGGCTACCTGACAAACTATGATTTGTACTGATTTTATTTCAAACTATAAATCCTCACACTGTCTTGGTTACATTTCATCTTATGTGGAAATCAGAAAGGTGTTATTTTATATGATGTTATTTCTATCATCTGAAGTTTAAGGACAGTGCCTCCTTGTTTGTTTTGTCCATTAGCCTATAGTATAGGGTCACTGACTGTTCATGTTGAGAGTATATATGGCGACTTAAAAACTTATTTTTAATGTCTGAATGAATTAAGTACTGTAATTATGCAAGTAATTAATGAATTACCTAACTCATTGTCAAATGTTTTCTGAAACCCTATATTGTGTGTTTGAACAAGTACGATTGTGCATTTACTCTACCGAAAACCTTTTATAATTTATGTGTGCTTTCAGATCTTCTATTTCATTCTAGAACTAAAATATATCATGTTTTGGCTGGACTTGCTGACATATTACAAACCACAGGGCGACTGCCTCCAGTGTGATGTCTTCACTGTACCACAGCGTGGCGCCGTTGCTCTACAGCTCATTTGTACTCTTCTGAAACTCCTAAGATTTAGATTGGGAAAATGGCCAAATCAAGAATAAATTTATTGTTTTGTCTCCAATTATTATTATTATTATTATTATTATTATTATTATTAATAATGTTTTTTAATAGCTGTATGTTCTCTATTTCATTCAAAATATAAGTACATTCTTAATATATTTTTAAAAAGTAATGAAAATAAAGTTGTTTTATTTATTTATTTTTTTTAAATAAATATAGATCTAAAGATGAAAAAACTATTTAAAGTGATCTAAAGTGAAGTATATGATTAAAATAAGCACATGGTCCCTGAGAAAAGGAGAACATGAAATAAGCTAAATATGGAGATTTAGATGAATATTTCTTTTCATAGTCTGTATGATCATAGTGTGCTAGTTCTGTGAGGTGTAACACTTTGATATGAAAACCGAATTTCCTACATTTATTGTCAACAACAGTGCTCATATTTGGAAGAGGCGATGGATTATGTTGCTGCTGAAAGTAACATGTCAATACAGATTTGAAACACATTGTTCGCCAGATTTTAGTTAAAGCCTAATGCAAAAAAGACGCGATTCTGTTAAGTGGCAGATTTATCATGTTCTCATTTTTTGAAAGCGTTTTCTGACAATTTCCTTTTCCCATTTGTAGAGTGGTCAATGACCGGTTACGCTGATTACGATTTTTCCCACAGAACATGAATGTAGCAAAACCCTCCTGGTGACGGAGCAGAGGCAGAGTAGCGGCAGGGAGCTGACAGCATCGTCACATACCGTAGCAGGACAGAAAGGTGTGGAAATATCGGTCTAAAAGTCAGCCCGCAAATAATACTCGTAAACAGCATCGTTTTTGTGATGCTGTCATAGTCCTAAAATGCTATCATTGTCGTCTCACTCGATTGAATTTGGCACTAGTATAGCTTCAAGTTACAAACATTGCTACGTTAGCGACTTAGCATAGAAGCTAGCCGTCGGCATAGTGTCTTTCTATAGTGGAGGTTAGCGTCAGCTAGCTTCTCCTACATAAACAAGCTAACGTTAGCTTGCCGGTTAGCATCTCGTGTCATCTTCCAGCCGTAATTTATTACCGCCGAGTTAACTTATATTTTCCTATTGCTATTGTGTAAATAATCAGCATATGACATTATGTAGAAAGCTACGTTGAACGCTAGCAATTTGCACCTGAATGTTTTGCTCATCTTTGAATATTTGACAGCTCCGTGCCAGCGGAGATATGGAGACGCCGGGGAGGATAGCGGCCACACCGGACGCCCTGGATTTCACGGTGGAAAACGTTGAGAAGGTTGGTTTTTATTGTGTTTTCAGCTTATATAGATAGCAACAGAGCTCCGTGGAAAAAAGTGCAATGGATTTTTCAAAGTAGACAAATGGCTTGAGTAGCAAATGAGAATGGCTTTATGCGCCTGGTATCCATACCATAAATCATTATCAGCACTGATTTGGGCTGAAGAAATATTTCTGTTGCTTGTAAACAAAGATATGTTCAAATAACATCTGGCAAAATATCTTCAAATAATTATATTTGTTCACTCGATTTTATATACTTAAAGTGAACTGTGAGCTGAATAACAGGTTTCCATGCCAGGTTCATATGTAATTATAACAGCTTGTCGGGAACTTGTTTTTCTGTGTTGTACAGATTGTGTGTGTGTGTGTGTGTGTGTGTGCGTGCGTGCGTGCGTGTGCGTGTGTGCCGCCCGCCAGTGTTGACTGTGACTGCTAGGTTGCTGTGATGAAGCTCCCTGATGGGTGGCCACTGACTGGGGCACAAGGGGCTGGGTGGGGAGACAAAGGATCGGAAGGAGAGATAGGGAAAGGTGGACTGTGGAGGAACAGAGCGCAGCTGATGTGATGAGATGGATTGAGGGGTGAGGTGTAGGAGGGGTGGGATAGGGTCGATGTCTGTGACAGTGCCAGTTAAGAAAGAGGAGGGGGTTGCGGGGAGCCTTGGCAATGCGACGGATATGACTAGAGGCAGGTTTGAGGGAGGGAAGCACATTCCACTGGGGAAATGGTTTGTCCATATACACAGGTCTGTGCAATTATGGATGAGGATGAATGAATGACACACAATGAGCAGTGTCCTGTCTCCCTGTAGATATTCGTTCATTCATTTGATTATGTTATATTTCTACAGGGGAAGCAATTGGTTTGTGTATGAGGAAAATGTAGACAGCAGTTATAATTTACTGGTAGATGAATTAGGAAAATATAGCACTTCTAGTCTGGGCAATAACCAAAGTAAAGAAGGGTTCATATCTTAGTAAATCTAAAATTACAGCAAACTAGAAAGTAGTTTCTAATACTGCATCTATAGTGTTAAACATTACATATAGGCTAATATTAGTTCTCTTTTCAAAGTTTTTTGTAGGTAGCCATTTCATGCAAAATCAACATCTGCTAAAATTTGTGATGGGAAAAAATAAATACACATCATATTATAACAAAGAAGCAAGTAAAGATTACATATCAATGTAGTGATTATTCAGTATGAAATAAACACATTTTTATGCAGTGATCCCTGACCTTCAGATCAATCTGTTTTCTTTTGGAGACATTAGAAAACAGTCCAGTGCAGCTGCTCTACAAAATGTCAGGATCTTCTCTTCACATCCTTTTTGTTTGTGTGAGTTTACAGTTTATGATACATTTTATAATCTTGTTAAAGCTTGCATCAGTATTCAGTTAGATCCAAAAGGTACACTGCTATCCATAATCTCATTAACTGATAAAACACAACAAACAGCAACTGAAGCATCATTTCCCATGAAAGCTTCGAACACTTTTGTAATTACACAGCATTTGCATTTCAAAACAGATTAGATAATGTACCTCTAAGACTCATCTATAATTAGAAAGCTTATTTAGCTTATTTGATTTTATTTGCCCTAGCATATTTTTTTATTCTTTATCTTTTGCTATAGATTATTTTGGATAGGATATTTGGTGCTAATACATTATGCATTAAGCAGGTTGCTGTGTATGCACTTAAATAAAAGGATGTTTTTTGTGCACAAAACAGTACAGTGGTAGTGTCAGACTGTCTTGCCTAACACTTCTGAGATGTTGCTTTTACCAGCAATTTTGTTTTTCTCTCTTCTGAGCAATGACAGTAGCAGGTAACTGTAAACATATGCCTACACCTGGCAGACAAGTCTCAGAAACCAAAAAAAAAAAGGAAATTTGTGCTTCCAGTAAGGCGGTAATGAATGCAGAATTTTTTGTACAGTAGTTTGTCGAAGATTGTGCACTCCTTGTAAATGCAGTACATGGTAGTGGAGATGATGGTTCCTGGCCCACTGTTTAGTGTTGAATAGAAAGACCTTTGTTCAGTCTTCTGTCTTAAAACAAAGTATCACATTGTGACTATCTTTGAGAGCATAATGAATGGGTATGTATACCGCCTTACATTTCCTCTCAACTGTGATTAGTCTTGTCTGCCATCACCATCTACCAAGCAAATGGATTTTTAGATGAAATTGAGAGTACTCTGCTGCACTGTTAAAGAGAATAGTTGGAATTTCGCCATCTTATATTTCTCTCTTGGGACAAACTGCTATTATATCACCAAAAGGAAGCTCAAGGGCACTTTCATGAAGGTGGATTTCAGTTTACCCTGTGACTAACTCTGGACACCAATGCCTAAATATGCTCCTGTTGAGACACTTTCAGTAGTGCTTTGACTTGACTTCTGCCTTTTGAAAATTTCATCCCAGTTAATTTGAGATAAGATGTATGTCACAGTGAGTACCCTCTTTTACTGAAGAGTTTTATTCCATTTAAAATGGGAGATGATGAATCAGCAGGCTGGCAAAAGCGTCATAAAACATCGTAGGTCAGTGGAATCTGAGAAGCAGTGCGTGGTGTATTGAGCAGTTGTCTGACGGCCAAAGAGGCTATTTCAGAAGTAAAAGAGAAATCATGAGGAGTATTGGCAGTCATCATGCAGGTTACATGATACATACATGTCTTACTGTGAGCTTGTTTTTAATCATATATAAAAAATACTCTAATGATGGGAGTAGTTGTTATATTCTCTTTGTATCTTATGCATTCAGTCAGTGACTGTAGATAATTAGCCATTTAACTTATGTAGGGTAATGGGAAAGTCTGCTGCATCAAGGCGTCAAGGCATTTGGTGCAAGGGTTTATTTTCTGCTCGCGTGCTAAGATTTTATCACTAGTGGCAACATGGTATTCTTAATTTCTATCTTGGCGGTATGCCATGAGCAACCACCCGCGCACACTCTCACATGAACTGTTCTTTGTTCTCTTATTAATCACCATACCGCTGCATGTTTTTATTTTTCACAGTTATATCACGGTGGCATGGTCAGGTCAGTGGCGGGACGACACCTTCCGTAGTACAGCACAAAAACTGACCTCCCATCAATGACTTTGTGCATGATGCGTTAGTGGACAGATGGCTCCAAAACACAGTGAACCTGTGCCAGAGAGATGCCATTACCTGATGTATGTTCCACCACTTATGCCCAGTAAGCATAAATACAGGTGCACGTAGACATAGGGACAAGGCACTGTACTGATAATGATGAATAAAAGTGACAATGACAAAACAATTATTTAGCTTAAGTAAATACAGTTAGGTGATTATGAAGTAATTGAGACAGGCTTAATAAGGAAATTCTTGTGACATTCAGTAGAAGTCTTCTTTATGACTCATTTGCTTTTTGATCTTCATTCTCTTTCTCCCCTTGATACTGATTCTGTTACTAACAAGTTAAATCTTTTATTAGAAATGGAAATAATGGGTTCTAACCTCATTGATGTCTTTTTTTGTTTTTGTTTTTTTCTTTAGAGACATTGAAGTTTTGTCAGCTCTTGACATTTCACTATAGTTCTTCTCCTGGGCTCATTAGTGAGTAAGTACATACCAACTACAGTAAATCTGTGGTTGTGTGTGAGAGCAGATGGTGACTCTGCGCAACAAACCAATGCTTTTTGAAGGCATCTCCATTCCCTTCCTCCTGTTGGAATAGTGAAGTGATGCCAGTGACCTTTGACAGTGGCTGCCAAGAGCCAGCCATTCTCAGGTGAAACCAGGTGGTTTAGGCAGGTTGCCACCATCTGTACAATTAGTTGCTTCAGTTGCAAATAAAATCTACCAGTCTAGAGGTGTGTCCTTTTGAAAGCTAATTAATAGTGGACAATCAGAGTTAGTTATCTGAGATAACCGCTGCATGTCTGGCAGGAGACTACCAGTGGTTCTTTGTCTGAAGATTAAAGCAGCAAAATGAACAGACTGTTTTGTGTCTTTGGCTTTGATAATAAACCTAGGAAGGACAGGCATGCTCAAACAGAGACTTGGCGCTGTTCAGAATTGGATGAGGAAAGGTCTGCAATCACGCGGTGGACTGCATTAATGATCTGCTTCTGCTTTGAACTCAATATCACAGTCTCATTATATCCCCGAACGAAGGGTCTGGGATATTATGTTTTTGGTCCGACCACCACAGGCGAATATCCTTTGTGTTAACGCGATAAGTTGAAAAATATTCGGTTTAGAAATTCCATGTTTTCCATATCAATGAATATCATGGAGAGGAAGAACTGATTCGATTTTGAATGATTTACCATTTCTA
>JAPQRP010000020.1:32976947-32997477 GCA_037367295.1 Apogon hyalosoma
CTCTCTCTCTCTCCCTCTCTCTCCCTCTCTCTCTCTGCCCCTCTGGCTCTCTTTCTCTCTCTCTCTGTCTCTCTCTCTCTCTCTCTCTCTCTTTCTCTCTCCAGGACTCTTTTGGAGCAAGTGGACCACTGGCAGAGCTTCCTTGCTTTAGTCAACATGATCATGTTTTGTACAGGCATCCCTGGCCACTACCCAGTCAATGAAACCACCAGCTCCCTCACACTTACCTTCTGGTATACATTACAGGTAAGTTATGTCCCTGGTAGTGTAACGTCAGGTTTAAGTATTAGTGTTATCATGAATTAAACAGAAGTTGAACAGTTTTTTCACCAAAAGCAGCCTGTTAAAAAACTTATGCACCTACATTATGCACTGTAATTGATGTCTTGATTTGTATTGGTGCAAAACTATCTCTGTTTGACAAATGGGGTCTTTTTAATCTTACATTTTTTGGTAAGTTGTTTACCATTAATTATACAAACTGACAGTATAACATAAAAAATCTCCAATGTTATGTTGTGTACGGCTGGCTCAGCAAAGCATCTTTGCAAAGCCATTATACTGAAAGCTCTCTGAGCTCATTTTAAGCCTTTGTTGTGACTGTACATTGTCAGAAAAGCACATTACAGCTGGTTGAAGTAGAATAATCAAATACTTTTAGTGCTGAGGCACTCTAAGGAATCAATATAAACAGACATGTATGCACTGACTAGTCTAGAAACATTAATGCTAAAGACAACCCATGATACAACGCTCACTGTAAAATACCATATTTAAATTAGGTATTAGTGAAGTGCACCAACCTCCCAGCCTACCACAGATACAGTCAAAACTGTCTGGGAAAGACTGACTGAATGAATCAAGTAAAACATGAAGTGTACTCAGGTGTCAGTTTATAGCTTGTCAGTGGGAGCTCTATAAATGTCACAGCAGTTGGTTTTATTTTTTAAGTACATAAAATTTTTATGGTCAGCAGTTACAGCTCCTGTAAGAATATTTTTCCCTCTCATTGCTGCAGGATGAAATCATGTCATTTGAGTCGGACAAGCAGACAGTGTATCTGCAGGTCTACAGGCCTGTGTATTTCCAGCTGGTAGATGTTCTCCTACACAAAGCCCAGTTCCCTTCTGACCAGGAGTATGCATCCTGGTCCTCAGATGAGAAAGAACAGTTCAGAATTTACAGGTATGTGTGTTCAGTTTTATGCATGACCCTGGGTGAGTACTGCACAGGCCACATTTATTTGCTGCACACTGTAGGATGGAAGTGACAGCCTTAGCGTTTCAGACATTTCTTGCAGACAGGATGATTGGTCACCCAATGAGTGTGTTTTTATCTAATAGACTCTCCCTAGACTGGCTGCTGGGAGGGTAAAACCTGTCTATTAAATAAATGACCAGATACATTTTCAAGATTGCATGCCCCTAAAAATGTCTGTTTGTGTATGGCTGTCCTTCAGGGTGGATATCTCGGACACACTCATGTACGTGTATGAGATGCTGGGTGCAGAGCTGCTGAGTAACCTGTATGATAAACTCGGAAGGCTGTTGACTAATGCAGAACAGCCAACGTCATGGCAGGTGGGTGAGACAGACATATACAGTTGAGCAGAGACAATATGTGCACTAGTTTTTCCAGACAGTTATTGGTTTTACATCATTAAACATCTTTAAGTCCACTCATGCACTGACTATGTTTTCTTCTACTAGCACACAGAAGCTTTGCTGTATGGCTTCCAGTCCATAGCTGAGACGATAGATGTGAATTACTCTGATGTGATCCCTGGCTTGATAGGACTCATTCCCAGAATCAACATCAACAATGTTCAGCTTGCAGACACTGTTATGTTCACTATAGGTGAGGCAAAACACCTTTTATGAATTATGAATAATGAAATATATACAACAAATGAAGAGCCTTTTCACTTCAATGTAGGATAGAATACATATCTTTTTTAGACCAATAATACACAATGGTTCCTCTCAATAGCTGAACTCTTCATCTTTCATTAGGTGCTCTGGCTGAATGGTTGGCAGATCACCCAGTGATGCTCAGCAGCGTCCTGCCTCTGGTGCTACAGGCTTTAGGGAACCCTGACCTCTCTGTTTCCTCTGTTTCTACACTCAAGAAAATATGTAGGGAATGCAAATATGACCTGCCACCCTACGCAACTAATATAGTAGCTGTTTCTCAGGTATGTGTATACGCGCCATTTTCATATTCAGCCAATAATAGTCTGTTGTAACATCTCACTTTTCACTTTTTCATCTGTTAATACCTACATTGTTCACACCTACCATGCTGTTTTTGCTGCCAGAAATAACTTTTACTCTTTGAAATCACTTCAGTTGGAATTTTTGTGTATTTTTTTAGAACAGATTTGAGTAGGTTCTGTTTTGAAATATTCACATCATCGATCTACCTCTCTCTTTCATTTCTAGGAGGTGCTTATAAAACAGATCCACAAGGTAAGTCTTCGTGTACAATAGCATGGAATGACAGGAATATTGTACCAGAATTGCATTATATGTTTGCATTTGTTTGACTGAAAGTTGTATAATATCAGCTCATGGTGTGAGTGTAAAACTGTTTAAGCTCAATGCTACCTGTAATCTCTTGCAGACAAGTCAGTGTATGTGGCTGATGCAGGCTCTCGGCTTCTTGCTCTCCGCTCTCCCTGTGGAGGACATCTTAAGAAACCTTCACTCTCTCATCACTCCCTATATTCAGCAACTGGAGAAGCTAGCAGATGAGACAGTACGTACACAGACTCGCATGTAACAGGACACACACACACAAACAGAGCAGGGACAGTTGGGCTCTGGCCAATCGGAACAGACCTTGTGTCTGTGTGGTGTCACTGCAGTGGAACATTTCTCTGCGGGACCAGATTGGATTTGACCCTGCACCATGGGCTAGTGACTCACAAGACACACTTTCTCTTACTCATGCCAATGCACAGACACACACACACATACCCTGTAGCAAGAGAGAAAACAAATAGAGTTCAGAAAATGAGAACGGTGTCTACACAGAGGTACTTACAGTAGGGCATGCTTTTACACATGCATGCACACAGTCATGCAGAAGAACTGTTTTTGTGTACCCTACTCAAATGATAGATCTACTGGAACCTGGATTTCTAGATTGTCACACTGGAAGACACAAATACTAAGCTGACATTATCTAAAAATACACAGTTTGATATCTATTGTATGTAGAATGGAGAAAAATGTCTCTCAGTTGCTTATGCTGTCATCAGTCAAGACCGTGTGCGGGGTGAATAGAGGTGTCAGCTTAGATGAAGCTTTTCATTTCTCTTGTGCATCTGTTTCACCCTCCACACAACACACCCATACTCCTGCTGTCTTGTCGATCTTTTCTCACTTCCTCCCTTTCTTATTGTTTTGTGTCTGGCTTTTTGATATATTGCCATTACATCAGACTAGGAAATTGGGCACTCTGTCTTGGGCCTGACAAATAGTGGCACCTAGTGGGCAGACCTTGAGGTTACATTATATCAGAGGTGAATGACCATGATGCCTGAAGAGGCTGACTGCAAAATATGATGGAGCTACTCTGCGCTGGTGTCGAACAAGATACATACACATACTCATGTTATTGCAGAATGACTGCTGTACAGTTAAAGCACTAAACACTGGTATTGAGATCAGTGTTGAAGAATAGGTCGTATATTCAGCAGTTAGAGGGTGTGGCAGACGTGTTTGTCTTCTTTGTTCTTTTCTTTTGACACTGACACATCACCGTGGAATCAGTGCATTGATTAACGCTGTCACAATCTTTCTGTTCTATCTTTCTGTGTTTTTGGGAAATGATTACTGCTTATGGGGTTGATTTATGTTGTATATTTTATTAACAAGTATTAAGGACTGTTTTTTTTTTTTTGTTGATCTAGCCTCAGGTTTTCAATGTACAATAAAAACCTGCTTACGCAAGGTATTTTATGTAACTAATGACCAATTTGAAATTGGATGATTTTCAGTTATACAGTTAGTGTCTGGTTTAGCACTGCTTGATACAAGAAGATACTTTGGGGTCATTTCTGTTTTTTTTAATGTATGTCTCAAATATTGTGTTACATAGCTGACATTTAGGAGGTAAATGTTTCTGTTGGACTGTAGATTATAATGCAAGTGAATTCAAAACTAAGGTGGTGTGAAGATTACATGTATTTTTCTTATTTCTTCCTTCAGCCTAATCCTTCAAATAAACTAGCAATCATCCACATCTTGGGGCTGCTGTCCAACCTGTTCACTACGCTGGACATCAGCAAGCAGGATGATGAGTCAGTGGAAGGCTCTGCACCACCTGTCAAAGCCACCCCTCCATCACCTGGACCAAACCCGGTCAGTCACCACATGATGTCCATTTCACTCTGTGTGTGCCATTTGACGACTTTGCAATCCAGAATGCTGAAGCTGCAGTGCAATGTAGTGAGGCTCTTGGTGCTTGCAGTCATTTAAGTGCCATTCTGCCACTGAGCACAGTGTGTCCAGAGATGAGCATGGCCACTAGGAAAACTTGTCCTGTCATTCAGCCTTACAGTGTTCATTAGTCACTCTGCCACTAGGCGTGCATTCATGTGTAAATGCTAATGTGTAATGCTAGGATTCGTTTCTGACTTTAGTTTCACTTCATTGTATATTTTATGGACATTATTTTGTTTGTATGTTCCAGGTGGTGGTGGTTTTACAACAGGTCTTTGCTCTCATACAGACTGTACTAAGCAAGTGGCTCAATGACTCACAGGTTGTAGAGGTGAGTCGTAAGAATGTGCCACAAATAATTGTATCTCTACTTCTTTAGGCATCCAGTAATACAATGTAATCATGACATTCTAGAAAAATTATTTTGTGTGGTTTGTTTAATTTTGTCATTTTATTTTTTTAGGCAGTGTGTGCCATCTTTGAGAAATCAGTGAAGACTCTACTCCACGAATTTGCTCCGATGGTGTCTCAGCTAAGTGAGATGCTTGGGCAGATGTACAGCACGATACCCCAGGCCTCAGCTCTTGACCTCACACGACAGGTAAATACACACGTAGACATCTTCAGACTCAGTAAACATACATTCATACTTATGTCGATATTACCATAGGTTACATGCAAAGAGCCTCTTTAGAAAGAGTTGTGTATGTGTTAATAAACTACAGTGTACAAGTTAATTGGGGCAATGTTTAACTTCAGTTAGATTCAACCTGTAGTTATGGTCTGTACATCAGTATGTCAAGATGTCCTAACATGCTGTAACAGTATGTCTAGATGGCCTTACAAAGTATTAAAATGTTATGTAATGTCTTACATTCACCAAGTCATTTATTCTATTTACCAAAAAAGTGTTATGTCATTTATCCGTCTTGTACTTTTTGTGTTCCTTTACAATTTGATGTTGCCAAACTGTAGATCCTGCACATGTCATGTAGAAGTACTTAGTACTTTCTGCTATATTTACCTGCAAGTTTTGAATAAAACAAGGATAATTTGTTGAAAACTCTGTCTTAACATTGGTTACCAATTCTAAAATCCTAAATTTAGTCTTAAATGAAAGTGTCTGATAGTTATTGATACTTTTGTCAGATATAAATTGTAGTCTTGTTTCATCTAATCACAATATGAATCTTTAATGGATATACTGATCAGTTTGATAGTCACTGTTGTTTTTTACAGGTTTAAAGTTAACTCTTTTTTTATAAATAGGTTACTGTAAATTAACCAAATTATGTCTTAAAAGTTAACTTTATTTCTTGATTTATCCTGAAGAAATTTGATTTTTTTTCTCACTTGTATTTGTAGTTTAAATATATGTCTTGTACTTAATATACAACAAATAAATACAACATGTGCATATAAGAAAATGAATTTAGATCACAAATGTATTGTTATGGCAGCAGTGTTTATGTATGACAGCTCATTATTCATTGCACCATGTGTCCAAAGTGCAACAGAGAGAGACACTGAAATCAATAAATCTCAATATGTTGGTCTCCACAGCTGAAAAGGCTATTTGTACAATTCAGTCACATTCAGTTGTAAGAAAAATCCATGTTCCCACCAGGTCAAATCCTCATACATACAGATAGAGTTGTCATTACTTGCCTTCTTTATTTAAACATGTGTTTTACAGTAATAGAATGTGCAGTCAGAATTTCTAACGCAGCCTGTTTTCCCTTCATTAACCTGTCATTTTTGTCATGTCAGTGCAAGTAAACACATTGAGTGTCTGATCTGAAGTCTTGCTATTTCAGATGGTGCATATCTTTGCCAGCGAGACAGACCACTTCCCGCCCATCAAGGCTCTATTTGAGCTAGTTACCTCGGTAACGCTGTCTATCTTCCAACAAGGTAGGGGGTGCAGCAGGGATGGGCCTATGAATAGTGTGAAATGTTTCTGTTTCAATCACTGGTACATCTCTGAATGTCTCTGCTTATATTTGATTTCACAGGGTCTTAAATAGTAACCTGCTGTATCAGAGGAAAAGCATGAAGTTATGAACAAATTTGTGAAAACAAAATACAACAAATGTGCTTTATATTCTGTGGATGTTATGGTAATTTATGCTACATTTTCCTTTTGTAATTGCTCAGACAGAGACTTGTTTTCTGTCTCAACAAAAAGGTTTTCAGCCCAGGGGCCACAAATAGTAAAATAACAAAAAGGCTGGTGGTCATTGGACTCTGTTATGTTGACCTTTAAACGTTTGCTCTCATTACTCAATATTCTATGTGCAACCACAGAAAGGCCACAAATGATCATTTTATCAGAGTAGACCATTGTTGTCACTGCATTGATGATTGATTTCAGATAATAGTAGTTTGGTCCAGGCCTGCAATGACCAATTTATCATAAATCTGGCAATTATTTGGATGATTGATTGCTTAGTCAATGTGTTAGAATGTCACAAAACACCAAAGACAATGGCCGAGGTAACTGTACCCAGTGTAAGGCTATTTTATTGATTAATTTATTTTATTTTAGACCAAGGGTCATCGTAGTTTCGGTTGACCCTTGAAATCAGAGAAATGCATATGATCCACAGCTTTGTTTCATACAAAGCCAGGGTGTTTTCAAGCAAAGATGATCTCTTACTCATTTATGACCAAAAAAAATGTATTTGCAACTGTAGTAGATATTCACCTCAGAAATACATTACATTTTTAGGCATCGTTTTGAGTTTGTTTGAGAAAATGCCAGTCATTCCATCCACGGGTTCTAGATGTGGTACTTTTTATACTGTTGTGTATTCGTGCATGCTGTACCGCATTTGTCCAGCAGTCACAGCCAAAGCGTTCTGGGCATAGAAACGTGATTGTAAGGCCATTATATTCCAAAATTACTAATATCTCCATAAATATTGGTCCTATCAACTTGCCATTTTTCACTACTGTCTTCCTTGACCAAAAATACATAAGTTTGCAAAACTGCAGCAGTCTGCTCTTTCCGGAGTTTGTGTGATCCCCGAGACACACATGCATGCACACAGAGGTCACTTGGCTTTTATAATATAGATACACATTTTTATTTTTTATTTGTATTTATTTATACCATTTTAATTTATTTGTTTATTTTGATGTGACCATTTGCGATGACTAGTCAGCTCATGGTAGGTCTCCAATACACTTAATAACAGAATATCTCAGGATAACTTCAAATTTGGCACAAACATTGTTTTTGACCCAAGGAAGAATTGATTGGATTTGGTGGCCAAATGTGAAGGCTGCCAATTAAAAAAAAAACAAAAAAAAAACTAAAGGTCACTAAACTACAAAGTCTTACTAATTGCTGGTTGCTAGTAATGAAGAGAACTGCAGGAACACATTGCACACGGCTGGTGGATATGTTTGATTGGATGTAAATTAACCAGTAATTAAATGAAAAGATATTCACCTAAAAATGTTTATTTTTCTATGTCAATTAATGGGTTAATTCATTGTACAGTGAATTGAATGGTTTCTGGATGTACTGTCACAGTGTTTTATTATGAGAAGTGGTCTGATGTAATGTTAAATGACCCCAGACCAGACGTTTCCTCCTTAATAAGGTCAAATTGTTGATGTAGGGTGGTTGTACCAGCTCTGTCTGCTTCTCCCCTTCCCTTTGTGTTGTCCCGTTTTTTCCTCTCCTCCTGTCCTGCTTTGACTGGTTAAGTAATGGCTGCCTTACCTCCTGCCTCTAAACTCTTTCTTTTCTAAGCAGGTCCCCTTCACTAAACAGTGTCAGTACAGGATACAGTCACAGCACAGAGACCACTAGCTTATTCAGTCGGCTGACATTTAACATAGCAGGGCGGTCCAGCTCAACACGGCTGCCGCTACTGCTGTACTAGGATTAGAGCTGGTCTCTCCATTGCAGCCTCCTGAATAAGTGCTGTATTCTCTTGAGGGGTTGTGTGTGGATGAGGTCTGGAGGGGTTATTGAGCAGGAAACGTGTTTGGAGTCTGGGAACGGCTATCGCTGGGCGCTCACTACAGACATTTGTTCCGTTTCATGACATGTTTGCTGTTGGAGTCCCTCCAACACCAATCAGGAATTTCGAAGTGGATTTTCCAGTCCAGAAATCTTAACAGGAATGTGTTTTTAACTGTGCATCATTTGCAATCTGTCTTGTAGTCTGTGTCCAGCATAAGGGAGGAAGTGATATCCAAACCTATTCCTGATCTTTGAGTGTGATTTCATACTGATGGCTCTGGGTTCACCTTTGAAGCAAAGGGGAACTTATAGACCAGTTCTGAACAGACCCTTTACAGAACCTCCTCCCCTGAGGCACGTCATCCATCTTCTTGTAATCTGATCATAGTGGTGTCAGCGCTGCCTGGTGGGAGGAGGTAAAAAGGGGTCATTCAGGTTTGGTGCCCCTTTTCCTCCAAACTGTAACAGTAACAGAGGTGCCTCCTGGGTTCCCACTCCAAACCCACTTTTGTTTTTTTAGGTTTGTTCTTTTTCTCTCGTTACTTCTTTCTTTGTTTCTCCAGACAGTCCCATGTCTTTGTCTTCAGCCTGTTTTTGTTTTTGGTTGGTCTGTTCTTCCAAGACTCTGCCAAAGCTTCATACGCCCCTCCCCCCTTCTCCCCTTCGTTCCTTACTCACGTGTGAATTATTTCAATGAAATATTTTTGAGTTCTCTTTTATTTCCACATGACTGTTGAATCTATTCAGTTGCTGTTTGTATATTATTCTTATTCTCTTATGATTTCTTAAGTTTCATCTTTATTATATTTTAGGACCCAGGGATCATCCTGATATTGTTGATTCATTTATGCAACTCCAAGCTCAGGTGTGTTTTTGGTTTCTTATTTCATTCACTTTGGGTTTCTCTCTCTTTCTCTCTTTTTCTAATTTCTCCCTGCTTCTCTGTCCTCTTCCTCTCTATCTCTTTCTGTTCCTTGTTACTGGGCCCTAAGGTGTCCCATCACATAGGCAAGGCAGTGGAATGGCACATGAGGAAATGTTTGAAAAAAGAGGCCGCCGTCTCTCCTCAAACGCTGCTGATTCTAACAGTCACGTAACCACACAAATATTGTACATAATCTAGTTATTTATTTCATTCTGTCCAGTACAAACTGCCAGAATCTTTAATTATTTTAATTACTTAATTATCATTAATTTGTCTGTTAAATAAAGACAACACAATTCCTGAAGAAAATTAAAAACTACAGCAGTGGTGTGCTTCTGAGATTTGTTTTTAAGTATATCATGTAGCAATGTGCTGGACATATGCATATATTTGTAAATTTGCTGACTTTTTCAATTAATTCAGTTGTGAAGCATAATAATCCATTCATTTAATTCAATATTGACTCATTTAGCAGTATTTCAGTTAAAATACCAATTTTACATGACAAAGATTATGAGTGAAGGCACCTCTAACCTGGTGCATAACTTCAAAATATTAATGTTCACTTATAAAAATTGACTCCAAAGCAGGTGCATTAATGTTCTTTTTTTATCAAATATGAGAGACCAAGGCCAATAAGTGCTTTCTTTAGTGCAGTGGTGGCTACAAGGGTCAAAGTTTTACTCACCCACCAGATTTTATTACATCTGTTCATTCAAATCAATTTCCTAGCCATGTCCTAAAAGTCAGTAAGCTGAAGAGCCTTATTATTTCTGGTTGATATTGCACTGATACATGAAATTCTCACAGATGGTGTATAATTCTTTAATAAGTAATTTTATTGAATTATTCCATCGCTCTGCATGCTCTTTAGAAAGTAGAGAAATCAGAACTTGGAAAAGTCTACATTCTATGGGTGAAATACTGATACTTCATGCACTTAGATTTGATCGAATCTATTTCTGTTGCTGTAAAGTCAACATCAGGCCATGTTTCTTTCATCAACACCCCCTGAGTCTTTGATGAAATATTTTCGCTGATGCAGAGCTCTTGGGAGGATGATGTAAAAGTGTCAGTATCAGTGTTGTGGTCCCATGTGACTGGTTAGTCTCAGCCCAGTCCTCTTCTTAAGTCATTCCAGCCCAGAGCCAATCAAAGCCCACATGAATTAATATTCAACTAATATTAATCAGTTGAGACAAATTGGCTGATGGCTCTCCTGTTTTATATTTTTGTCTTCCGTCTTCATTCTTCTTCCTTTGTTTTCTATCTTTGGATAGATCTGACCTTCATCTCTCTCCCTTTCCCTCTCTCCCTCTCTCCTCTCCTCCATCCTAAATGAGTTCATTACGAGATGAGTTGTATTTCTCTTTATCTGCACATGTTAATTACTTACACACTTCTGTTGCATATTCAGTCCAGTCAACCAAAAACAAGCCAAAGTAATGTTTCAAGTACAATTAATTTCTAGAACAAAGCAAAACCGTCATTACCTTTAGTTTGACTTAAGTTTCTAATGATTTTAAAGTTTGATTTTTTGCAATTTGTTTGTTATACCTGCTGAGTTCTGCATTGGAGGGTGTCTGTATGAGTTTGGATATAGTTTTCCGAACAGTTGGTCAAAGTATTATAGCCTGGTAGGCAGATCTGTTCTCAGTCCTGTGTTGCTGTCAGATCCGGCTACCAGGCTGAATGGGTATGGTTGATAGCATTATTGTGAAGGAGCTTATGCAGTGGAATGTGGTGAAGCAGTACCGATTGGGTCGGGCCGACAAAAACATGCTCTGTTTAATGCCTTTATCTGCCTCTTAGGCTCTCAAACGGAAGCCCGATTTGTTCTTGTCTGAGAGTCTTGATGCCAAAGCAGTGTTCCACTGTGGTGAGTTTGCACATCATTTACACAAACACTGTGCTGGGTGTTTTGCTGCAATGCCTGTGAAATATGTGTCTGGCAGTACAAAGTCCAAAAACTGTAAACGCTTGACACTATCCTTTGCTAGTTTATTGATGTTTCTGTCTTTCTCTCCCACTTCTAGGAGTTCTGTCACTCAAATTTCCTGAGGCCCCTACAGTCAAGTCAACATGCTTGTTCTTTGTGAGCACACACATACACAAATTGAAACATTACAAGAATAAAAATATGAATGAAGCATTTGACCATCATTATACTGACTGTTTTTGTGTTTGCCTTAGACTGAATTATTACCCCACTGCTCAGATGTGCCTCCACTGGCCAGGATAGTACAGGATGATGGGAAACTACTGGTCCAGGCTGTGTTGGAGGTGAGAAACACCACATCATATACAATAGTACTGAATTGTAATCTTTCTCAGGGTTTTTTTTAAGTTTAAGAAGGTTTTAGGTACTGTCCAGGTTTTGGGAATTGCTGGTGTTTGAAAGCATAATGTTTTTGGCCATCATCCTTATGTTTGTGAAACAAACTTGACAACACTTATTGTACATAAAGCAAAAGGTCTGGTAGTTTCACCTGATAATAACCTGTTGGCATTTAAAAAAGTGTATGTGGATTACCTTAATCTGTACACGTATGAGCATTAAATGTGTTGAAACGCAAGTTATGGTTAAAGAGGCTACATTTTGGTGCATTTTTTAATGAAATAAACCCTCTAGGTAGCAGGTTCATCAAATAAGCATCTATATATACCTTATTCAAAAGTGTAGCTAAGTTTAGCTACTGATGATATTTAACTTGAAGAATTTTGCTGTAATATCACTCTACTATGTGAGTGTAATCTAGTCTTGCAGTCTAACATAACTTAATTCATCTTCAATTGTCTGATAATTTCTTGACTGATAAAATCAGCCACACCTAGGCTAAATATCTGTTTATGTTCATTTGGCTTAAGGTAATCTATAAAATCCACTGAGCCTCTGTGGAAGGGGACCCTGATATCACCAATGCTTCAGTTGGTTGTGTTATGACGCAGTCCTCTTTTCTTTCTCTTATTGTAAACAAGTCCCTGTGATGAAATGCCACTCGCTCTCTGTCTCTTCAGGGCATTGGAGGTGGGGCTTCTCGAAGCCTGATGGACCAGTTTGCAGAGGTGCTTTTCTGTCTCAACAAGCACTGCTTTTCTCTGCTGGCTGTGTGGTTGAAGGAGGCACTGCAGCCTCCAGGATTCCCATCATCACGGGTCACAGCTGAACAGAAAGTCACCTTCTCTCAGCAGATACTCAGGTAACAGCGGTGGATATTTACACCCAGGAATATACCTAAGCCATATTCCATCCAAATGTATCAGAAATTTTAACAACATTTTCAGAATATCTGCAAAAGAAACGTGAGTTGCTATTAACCATGGCTTATTTATACAGTTAATCTTTGGTTTACCAGGTAGATAAACTAATATACTAACTGAGCTGATAGATGTAACTAGAGCTGTAACATGGAATAGAATTTCCATCTATTTTATCCTTTATCTAGTCATTTATCTCATCAGTTTCACTCATCTATTCTTTTTTTTTATTCAGAGAACGAGTGAACAAAAGGAGAGTGAAGGACATTGTCAAGGAGTTCACACTACTGTGCAGAGGGCTCCACGGTACAGAGTACGCCGCTGAGTACTGACACTTTACCTTTGAACTCTCACCTACCCATGACCTCTGCCCTCAGTGCAAAGAGCTGGATGCCACAACAATACAGTCATCCCAAACCCCGTCAGTGAAGATATCATGAAATGATTGTACTAACGATAACCCACCCTGCTGCAGGACAAGACATGGAACCACTCCAGCACCAACCTGCCATCGGATTAATGGACAAATCTTAAATCCACATTGGCTTTTAGGGACACAGATTTTTTTTTTTTTTTTACCCTCTTTCCTCTAATTTAAAGGTCTTTTCTTTGGGAGAGCCATGAGCAGCACTCCCAGCATGCTGCCTTATGCCTCCTTCTCTGTCTTGTTCTGCCTTTCTAGATCTTCCCGTGGTTCCTAGGTTGTTTCCTAGTGATTAGCATCCATTATGAAATGGTAGTGGTATCGTACGTAGCTACTTGACATTATTTTTCAAAGTAAATCAAATTAATTATATAAATGTACTGTATATGTATTCACATATAAAATGATGGTTGTTGTCAGTCCTGCTGCTGCTAATGGGAAAAGAGAAGGACCAATGACAGGAGAGGAATCTGCAGGAGAAATGAATCGCAACAATAACATTTACACCCAACAGGATGTGGCCTGTTATTTCTGCATTTGCCAAAATATTCTTATTTTTTTTGTTTCTTCTTTTTTTGTTATAGATGCCTTTTAAGTGAAGAAAGACCATTTTAAACAACATAACTGGACTAAATCAGTCTCTGTATAGGGCTGTACCTCATGTATAAACACCCAGTCATACTGCAGTCTCCTCAGGTTGTAGAGTGGTTTTTATGCAGAGGTCCCTGAGGTGAAGCAGGACTGCCTAGAGTGATGGTGGAAGGGGAAAATAAAATAAAGTAGCTGTCAGTGAGAAAGGGGCACAAGATGGAAACCGAGAAGGGATTGGGAGGGATTACCAAACCTGAACTTGGACTGCTTAGTCACTGTAATCGTGCAAAAATATTAATCAAGTTGTGCATATTAACAGTTATTGCTGAACACTTGTGTTTATGACTGTATGCGTGTGTTCAAACCTGTATGTATGAAAGGTTGTGTGTGCACAGATGTATCTTTTTCCACATGTTCAGTGCACTTATATTGGACCTACAGTACACATACATAACTTCCTCCTATCTCTAAACAAAGAGCTCTTTCATTATTTCACACCACACTCATTTAAACTTTTTTTTTTTTTTCTTAAAATCTGACCGGGCACATTCAGTATTTCATCACTGCTGATCACCGGCAACCACACACATTAAACCTCCTTATCTGGAATGACCAGCCAGCGATAATCATTGACCAGACTCATCTATCATTGATCTTTCAGACTGCACACCAATAATTGCTCTTAACAAATGCTTGTGAACAAGCCACTCAAACCCTTTGGTTTATTTGGGTCACTGCCTTGGAGATGACCAAGAAGGATTAGAGTTCAGTAACAAAATGCAACATCTCTGAGAAGGTTTTTCAGCATTTAAAATAACACCACTCTGCGCTTATCCATTGTGAGACATTGTTGGTGAAGTGATGTGACGGTTGTAAAATAGACTGTTCAGTGAACAAGCAGGACCAGTTGACACCTAATAATACTCAGCATCGAAATGTACTTTGTGGTCTCTGATAAAACTTAATCTCAGTCTAATCCTTCTGTCTTATCCGAGGTGCCTGCAGACATGTAGCATGTATGTGTTTTGTGGGGGTTTAGGGGTTCAGGGGACGAACATGTACAGTGTGTGAAATACTGCAGAAAGACATTATTTAGGCTGACACTTGAGACAAGAAACTGTTTTAGAGTGACCTGCCCTGTCGCACTCTGATCCGAACTGTGAATGATTGGACGTTCAATCCTTGTTCTGTATTGTGGTCTTAAGGGCATAGTGAAGAAAGAAAACAGTGTTTGTCACAGTTTAAAGAAAGAGTAGTTGGTGGTGGAGGGGAGGGAGATATGAAATGTACATTGTTTTTTGTACCTTGGCTTTAATTTATTAAATATATCTAAGACTGCGGCTTCTGGATTTTTTTTGTGTGTGGGTGTAGTTATGTTCTGCACTGTTCAGGCAGCATCACTGTGAGGTCACACTGCAAAGAAAAACGCAGATCAAGTCAAAACATGACAAGTCAAGGATATACATCAACCACTTTTAACTTTAGGTGTAACCAAACCTAAATATTTGTAAAGTTTAACTCGGGCCACGAATGAGACCTGAGGTTTTTTTTTAATAGTCTAAAGAATGTTTGTCCCTGGAGCTTGTACACTAAAGACGCTGCATGTTGCTGCTCAGACACAAAACTGAATAAACATGTATGCATAAGTGAACATTTTGCACATAGAGGGGTTCATTTGAGCCACAATACGCTCCAACAGCAGCTTCAGGACTTTCTGCGTGGTTCAAGTCGCGCATGCGCACACCGGGTGTTCACACGTGGGTCGGGTCCATCCTGTCAGCCTGCAGACCCCATCCACCTCAAACCACTTCACCTTCATTCAGGAAAAGCGGGACCTCCTCCGGGACTACAGGAGTTAAAGTTTTACCCGACTCAAAAAGGACAACTGCTCAGGCTGCTGCACGTAAGTTGAGCTAAAGTCACACTTAGCTTTATGCTAATGCTGCTACATTTGAGCTAATTTAGTTTTTACACAGAAAAACTTCCCAACTTTGGGCTAACAATGGTGTGGCCTCAAACTGGGCATTCTTTAGTCTCAGTCCAACCTCACATGAAGAAGTTGTGTCTTCTCGGAAGTTACTAAAACACGGGCAATTTCATACAGAAAGTCGTATCATTGTGTTTGTGCAGAGATGTGTTTCTTTGTGTGTCAGTGTAACGCTGTAGAAGAGGAGGAGGAGGAAGAAGAGGAAGAGGGGTCCATGTGGTGAAGGATTAACAGAAAGCTCCTGACTGTAGTGTGTGACCTGCATCATGGACACTATCAGCTATCTGACTGTTAGGAGTCTGCGTGTATTTATTGTTTGATGACTTTATCTTGGATGTGCATTACACAGTGGTGGTTGAATACCTAAGTGTATACTGCATTTCACTTTAAAATATTCCCAAATTCAGAAATGTGTATAAAAAATCATTGAATAGTAAAATAGTACTTTTTCAAATACAAGAAGTAAAATGTGATGTTTTTGGTTTTATATTAATTCTGCATTCATGTTTATGTTATATTTTGCTCATTTGTATCAAACCTAAACATTTGAAACACTTTATATTTGCGATTTAATCTACAGCAGTACATCCTGTTCTCTAATATCATCAAATGTTTGCAGTGTCTCTATCTTGTCTTGTATTTCTAAAAAAGTCAGCTTTTCATGAGTGCAGAAAAATGGGCCTGTTTTCAGCTTGATGATGCATCTTCCCATTATTTCAAGAGGGTTTTAAAGAGATTTTTTTAGCTTCAGAAGAATTTCCTCAGTCCTCAAAGGGACATTTATCCTTCAGTTTATCACGAACATTCACAATCGGCACACATGGAAATATTTGTTTAACTGAGGACAGAAAGGGAATAAAAAACTGTAATCTGAAAGTGAATGAAAGCTGCAAGACAAGTGTTGGAAAAGGAATTAAAATGAAGTCATAACTTCCTTGACCTTAAGTGTAAACTATTTAAATGGCTCCCGAATGATGAAATTGAATGTTTGTTGTTGATAAGGTGAGCTTAGAGAGATGTTAATGACTTTTGTGTGCTGATTATGAGCCTCCCATGACCTGGGCAGAGGTCAGCGTCAGTGAGAAAACATTCACCGTCCTAACTTGTCCGTCTTGTCCTCAGGGCTCATGTTGTGATGCAGTGAAATCGATATAAATCAATTTAATCAACAAATGACCGTCAGTGTTGACATTCTGTTACTGATTTTATTTAACAGCATACCCCACTCTTTAAATTGACTCTCTTCATCTGTCCTTCAGTCATGGCTGTAGTGAGGTTCTACAGTAATGAAGCTGTGAAGGGGCGGGCCTTACAGAGGGCAGCCAAGCTTTACCCCCACCTGTCAATCACTACGGAGCTGTGCTACAATGTGGAGCTGACAGGTGAGTGTTCACCAATAATGAAGATGCTAATCGTTTTAGATGCAGACTGTGGGCAGCACAATAGCTGTGAACAATGTTTTACACTTTCACCCTGCGTCTTGAGTTTTCTGTTAGTCTGCCCAAACTTTTTCTCCACATGCTCCACATATATACTGTTTGAGCATGTTTTTTCAGTTTTTTTCTGCTCTGCTGCAGGCTGTGAGAGTGTCAGTGCGGAGCAGAGGGAGGTTCTCCTCTGGTTGTTTCGTCCTCCCCTGCAGGCAGAGCCGGTGTCTGAAAAGCCAAACCTGACAGAGGGCAGTGGGGAGAAACTGGTGGAGATCGGGCCCAGGTAACTACTGCACCCACACAGGCAGCATTAGACAAGTTTACACTACAAGAACTTTGTTGTTTACAAAAATAATGTGTGAAAACTCACAACATTTTTTCACATACTGTTCTGCTAAGTTGCACAGCCTTCATATTTAGGCACTCTTTTGGCTCCTACCATTCAAAGTTTTGGTCCTGTAACATGGGGGTGGTGGTGGGAGTAGTTCTCCCCATGTGAAAGACTAACCTCTATGGCACCAATTTTACCCCCAACAATTTAAATCTAATCAGTTTAAAGCAGTGATTCCCAGACTTTGTCAGCTCAAGATCCACAATTTTGATGCAGTGTCTCCTCAGGACCAAATGTAGAAAATTTCATCATCAGTTGTGTTTATGCTTACATCTCTATGGTGTTTTGGAACATGAGTCTTGTGTAGCAAGAGAACCTTACCAATCACCTCTAGCGAGTAGTTTTGATAAGGTAGTAACACACTGTCACTGACTATGACACACAAAATAAACACGACTTACTCAAAAAGCCATTAACTCTTTTGTTGAGTTCCTATGTCGTTTTGTTTTACCTTTCTATACCATTTTTTTGTTTGTTTGTCCTGTTATGTCTCTTACATTTTTGTCTTTGTCATAACCAATGTGTTGCCTCTTTTACATCATGTTTGTGTTGTTGCATTTGTTTAATGTTTTGTTATTGATAATATTTTTTTCAAATTGTCTTTTACTTAATTTTTGTCTTTCTTTTATATCGTTTTGGTCTTGTGTCCTGCCACATCTTTTATATTATTTTTGTCTTGTTACATATATTTCAAATGGGGTCTGTCCCCTGCAATTCAACATTTATAATTACAGTTCTTATGTCTCAGTCAAGAACATAATTTATATATCATATTGTTAGGTTTTCTCTGACAATTGGCGACCCAGTAAAAACCACTCCATAATCTAAGTTGGGTTTAAAGAAATACACAAGCATTCAATCAGCCCCAGAGTGTTTTTTCCTCCATCCCAGAGTGACAGAAGGCAGTGGATCTCAGCACTAATGAAGTATGAAGATGGGTCTGGATATGCGAGACTAGCTCTTTGACACACTGCAGATATTTTGATACTAACGAACTGTACATGAAAACACTGTCAGACACAGTACATGAGTTTTTAGAAGTGTGATGTGAGACCGAATAATGTGAAGCGCCAGCTGCTTTGAAATATAAACTTAATAGAGGAGATTTACATGTTGTTCCCAGCTGTGGGGCAACATCACATCTAGTCTGAAAGCTCACTGGCTATTCGCAGAAGATGTAGTGTTCATTGCAGCCATACAAAAGTCAATTCCTACTTTGATTTTTCTCTTTGTAGGTCTGTGTATTCAGTGTGTCAAAATGCTGCAAGTCAGCTTGTGAAGTTTGTATGAAGTGTAAAGGATCCTCCTCAGGGAAACCTGTATAACATGAGTGCAATATTATAACATGCTGTCTACAGGGAAAACATTAACTTTCCTCTGCAGTGCTTGATGAATATTCACACCTAATGTGTGGAAAGCAAAATCATATCAGATTAGAGCAGAGCACAAAAAATGAGACTAAATAAATATATAAATCCAGTCAGGAGAGTAGGCTGACTGTCAGATTGCATGCAAAGGATGTTAAAACAAACACACTGTGTAACTATGGAAGTTTATTGCAGTACCTGAAATGCATCACATGGAAATCTTGAATGGTGTGATGAGGCTGCCGGCTGTCGGCGAACATGATTTGCATTCTAATGAATCCCATTACACAGAAAAAAACAACCATATGGTATGTTTTTCAGAGAATTAAAAAGAAAGAAAGCAGGTATTTGAATTACAGACATTTTCAGAACTGAGGTGATGCTGGAATCAAAGAGTTTTTATCACAATTACTGCTTATTTTTGCCTTTTTAGATTAAACTTCTCCACTGCCTGGTCCACTAATGCGGTGTCCATCTGCCAGAGTGCCGGACTCACTAATGTCACACGGGTCGAACTGTCTCGCAGGTTTCTAATCAAGGTTTGAAGACACGTCTTCTGTAATCTTTGTTTGCTGTTTACAGCTTGTTAGTCTCTGTGTCTGATGTGTCGTTTCCGTGTCCCTTTTAGCCTGTTAATAGTGACGGCCTGGACAAGCTCAACGGAGACGTAAAGAATCTGACTGATTGTTTGTACGACAGCATGACAGAGTGTATTTATCAGCGACCAATCACGTCCTTCTCCGTGGAAGCCAACCCACAGCAGGTATTTGAGGTGGACATCCTGGGGAAGGGTCGTGCAGCTTTAGAGGAGGTCAACGATAATCTAGGTGAGATTTCCTTTACACACCAAACAAACGAGTGAGAATTCCCTTTGCACCATTGTTCTCCAGTTTCCCTATATCTGTCATTTATTAATTCCTACTAAAATCTTCCTCTCTCTTTTCCCTCATTTCTACTTCTTCTCAGATTTGGTGCGCTCTGTGAGTACATTGTGTGTGGTGATATTGTCACATGATGCATGACATTACTACTTAACTGGTTAAAGTCACCAGACAGTAATGATGCTGCTGATTATCTTACACGTGCATGTGTGTTTGTGCCTAATGGGACGTGACTGCAAATGAATCCCATTAAACAATCAAGGCTTCATGTAGACTTTTTTTTTTTTTTTTAAACCGGTCGTGTTGACAGTTTTGATCTAAGAGGTTTTGGAACCTCAGATCAATTCCCCCTATTGGTTGGATTTAATCATTTTATTACTGAAGGAATATTACCTGATGGGAAAACAGGACAGGGGTTATACACAAACAAACATGCATACAGACCCTGAAAGGGAAACAAACAATAGGCAAAAAAAGAACAGCAACAATATTTTTCTTGGTAGTTCTTCTGGGTTCAACATTGTTAACCCAGATGTCAAATATACTTTAAAAAAAATATTAGAATGCACTTAGAAATGTAAGTTTGATGATATTACTAGAAAAAATTAAGTACTCATTTGTAGATATAGTCAAATGTGTGAATAAATTTAAGTTAGATGGATTTAAATTAAAGGAGTGATATTTAGTTTTTTTTAAATGGAATTATCCATTTTAAAACATTTCCCTGTGGTCTACATGAACTGTAAATACTGTGCTTGGGTCTGAATTCTTTATTAATTCAACTCCACAGGTCTATCTTCAACCCTATTTCTGAGTAATGACACCAGAAAGGTGGTTTTGAGCACTGGC
>JAPQRP010000020.1:32997577-33018876 GCA_037367295.1 Apogon hyalosoma
TATTAGGGTCCAAATACACAAATAAATGAACCAAAGACTAATAAAAGTGGGTCTAGCAAAATATGACCCCTTTAATAAGTTTTAGTTATGATCACACCTCTTTTTCTTTTGACCACGTAAATTGTGAACTGCCCATGTATGTCTGGACATGCCAAGTCTTGGTGCTTTCATTCAAAGAGTAGCTGCTATAGGAGTTTTGGTGCTTATCATACAAGATACAACTCAAAAAGTTCTAAGCAGCTGTCAGCGATTGTTTGTTTTAACTGTGAGAGGAGTGTTTTGTTTTATTGTCCAAAATGTTTTGTTTTATTGTCCACCTGTTCCACGGAGATTGTTTCTTAGCTAGGTGTCCACTAGCTGACTTGCTACTTTTCTCAGTGGGAAAGAGGCTGTATTTCTTTTCAGTCAGCACTACTAGTTCCACAAACTTTCATCTGTTAGCTAGGTAGACCATAGCACCAACACTGCAAGGTTAAGCATAAGTTAAGTTTACTTTAAAAAATTGAGAAAAGTGGTTGCCTTAAAAAAATTAAGTTATGATTAATGAACTTCTTAAGTACATTTAACTTAAAATCTTTTGTAATATCAGCTGCATTGCATAGTTATTATTACTAAATATTTTTAGATTTTAAGTTAGATGTACTTAAAAAAAAAATTGAGAAAAGTGGTTGCCTTAAAAAAAAATTAAGTCATGATTAATGACCTTTTTAAGTAAACTCAACTTATCCAGGCTTACAGTGAACTGGATTGGTTTTGCTCATTTGAAAAGAACAAATCAATCCATTTGAACCTTGAAGAATAATGACCTGGGCAAATGAGAACCTACACAGACAACAACAACAATAAACAGTAACAACTACTCTTTTCTTTTCTCTTTTCTTTGCAAGAGCTGCACGATTTGCTGAAAGTCATATTTTGATGATTGTGAAGAGTAAACCCAGAGGTTAGCGGCCATTTTTTTAAAAACGTGTATTTGTTGTTTTCACATGTCATCACACTCATGGGTAACATCAGCCTGGAGGGAGGACAAGGCTTTCTTCAACTGGCCACCAGTTCTTTAACCTGGTTGATGTTGCTAAAACGTTGTCTGGTTGCTCAGTCTGATGTAGTAACTGAGGATGAGATGAACCCGAGTTATACTTCTACAGAATCCTGTCTGAGAAAGAAAGCCCACACATAAAAATGTATTTATACTTGTCCTAATACTGCCATACAGTGCATACAAACTGCACCAGTACCTCATCAACAGCAGGAGATTGTCAATGGAGACTCATCTAAACTGCAGAGACCTGACAAAAGAAACGTATTTAGGTTATATTTATGTCATACGATTTAGCGTTGCCCTAACATGGCTGTTTCTCCGTCACGCTACTGTAACTGACACTAGATGATCAGCCACTCCTTTGTTAATGGCAATAATCAATCCATCCATCCAGATACATAGAACCGTTTCCACACTTTCATCATTTAATAGTGTTAGAGGAAGGATTCTCCTCCTGGTAGTTCCCCTTATGTATGAAGTGCACCTCTGCTTTGGACTTGGATTTTTTTTTTTGTGATTAAATTCAGTGTTTGGAGGTGTATATAGAGTGGGAGTGTCCACTTGTCACATGTCCTTATTTTGATTCTTTTGAGAGGTGAAAAAAGTATTGACAAAGTATTGATGGCTTGAAACGGATATTAAATTGACAGGGCTGTCTGTACTCACCATCACATGGGATGAGTACTTTAGCCTGCCATGACTCCGTACCATCACACGGCCAAAAACTATACATTATTTTCCAAGTTAACCAGAAAAACTTAAACTATTATAAAAATAAAAACAGAAAAAGGACCTTACTGCTTTCTGCTTATTGCCGCTGACTGTCAGTGTTTTTCAACCTTGGGGTTTCGACCCCATGTGGGGTCACATGGAATTCAAATGGCAGTGCCTGAAATTTCTAGTAATTGATTTAAAAAAAAAACAACAAAAAATTACAAATATTTTGTAATGATTCAATATATATTTCATTATAATAAAACACCACACACTTTTCAAAATAAAAATCAAGTTCAAATAAAATGTAGGATATAATTTCTGAGAGGGCATATCTTGATTGACCCGATCATGTGATCACATGTGTTACTACGCTTCAACCTGCCTGGACACAGTCGCAGTTAGAAAACCGGACCAAACGGAGAAAGACCAAAGAATTCTTCACCTGCCTGGCCCCGCTAAGACATCGCCAAGAGAAACTGAAAAGCAGACACCAAAAAGGTGCATAATATATCTTATATAGCCTAATTGTCATCTAAAACTAACGTTTATTTGCAACATAGTATAGCAGACGATTACAGGATCAAAAACAGATTAATCTTAGCAAAAAATATATCTGTTTTGAATGTCTGGGGTTGTCAGAAATTTGTGATATTAAAATGGGGTCACAAGCCAAAAAAGGTTGGGAACTACTGGACTATGTCCAGCATGCACAAACCATTCTGCTTTTTGCCTTAATTTCCAAAAAAAAAAAGAAATATTCCTATTAAGTTTTTTGAAAGTATTAACTAGTATTCCTGTTTACATACCATGATTAAAAGTGGGTCTTTTCATACTATCCCTCTGTGATTCCTTCAAAATTGTTTTTGAAAAAATCAACCTTTTCAAATCTGTGCATATCTAACCACCTGTTCATATCCTCTTTCATAATGTTTACTAACAGGTGTGTGTTTCTTCCCAACAGAAATGTGGAGTTTTCATTGGAGTGTGTGTCTGTTAGTCTCACAGATGAGATGCATATTTTGAATGCACTTGCACACATACAGTCATTAAACTGCAGCCTTTTGTGGTCATATAATTGCACTGGCTGACACTGCAGTTATGAGATGATTACTTCTGCAACTCCACTCAAAACATTTGGTGTTAAAAGATATTTATAAATTGACTGTGATAAACTTATATAATGAAGCCTTTTTGAACTTTTCTTCCCTATATATGCACAGGTTTCAGTCTCATACTGTGCTAATGGTGTAGAACGCAGTGTGCATGCTTATGTGCACAGTTTGCTTATTCACTTCTGCCCACCTTCATTAATATTCACAAGCCGCTCCAATAAATGAGAATAATTTCACCCAACACTTTGTACACTCTCCCCTGCTCGATTGGTGAATTGAGGATCTAATTAAAATGAGCTTATCTGAAAAGTCTTTCTATAGATGCTTAATCCCTCTAAGGAGTTATTTTACTTTCACAGATTATGTAAATATGTGCATCAACACAACAGATAAGTAAAAACATGATAGTTGTCGATGTGTGTAAATGAGATGGCATCATTTTTACTGCAGTTTGTAACTGACTGTTTTTGGAATGCAGGCAAATTTGCTAGGAATTGTTTTACATCTGCAGGTTAGACTGTACACAGCTGTTTACTATGTACATCTAATTTTATTTTTGGGGGGGTTCTGTTTTGAGATAGTGATTGTATGAGATACTTGTACATTTTACGGTTTTGTGATACTGTTGTGTGTTTGTGTGTGTTTCTTTGTTTACTGATTCATTTTGCATCTTGACCAGTGTTTGATGCTTGCAAACCACTGTGTGGGTTGATGTTTCCACTGCTGTTAAAAAATAAAGACACACACACTAAAGTATTTATGTCCTTAATGTAGGTTGGTTTTTGTTATTAAGCACTTGTGTGTGTGTGTGTGTGTGTGTGTGTGTGTGTGTGTGTGTGTGTTGAAATGAACAGGCCTGGCCTTTGATTCCTGGGATCTGGACTACTACACATCCATGTTCCAGCGTGTTAACAGGAACCCCACCAGTGTGGAGTGTTTTGACCTGGCCCAGTCCAACAGGTGGGCTTCTTTCTTTCATTAATTCAGCCTTTATTCATACAAAAGAGCTCCAGTTTTACCTGGCTGAGTGTGAGCAGCACCTTTTTGCTGAAAAAAAAAAATTCACTGTAATCTCTGTAACATCACCAATTGGGTTGTGAACTGTCTTTTTCCAACCTTGAGAAGGCCGTCGCCATATTGGTCCCTATTTTTGAACAAGAGGATATTGGGGGGACAGGGACCAGGGGAGGCGAGGAGTGTGATATGCCAAGATAAAATTAACTTACTGAAAGAACACATGCGATTTCAGTTGCATAATTAATTGTAACATGAAGCCGTATTTTGTAACGGTAACTTCAGTAGTGTACTAATGTTGGCTATGCTAATTAGCAGGCTAGCTGAAAGACCAAGTTAGCCCGTTACTAATGAATGCAAACATTTTCAGCATTTTGTCAGATTAACTTCTAAAAAAACCAATAAACATTTTTTTTCTCATTTAATAAATAGAAAGACTTGCTCCTTGAAAATTATGAACCATCTCAAAAAATGATGGTAAAATCACTGATGCTAACATTAGCTAATGTTGCTGGCAGTTTTGATGTTAAGTGATGGTTAAACCTCATGAGACAATCTGTGAAATTGATGGTTTTGTCAGAGTAACTAAAAAATTGTCTTTTATTCACCAAACAGAAGCACTTGTTCCTTAAAAATCATGAACCATCCCTAAAAATGTTAGTAAAATCTATATTAGCGTGAAGCCCATTAAAACCCGGAAAACTGCAGTCAGATTTAACCTTGAATTTATAATCCATCTAAATTAGAGAAATGTATATAAAGTAAGCCATTCATACACCAGTGTGAACAATGAAAGTTGAAATCATCCAAAAAGATCAGATCAGTCTTTTTCATGATCATCTATAATTTGTTTCCTAGCTCTGTTCTGCATTTGGGAAATTCAACATGAGGCTTTAAAGTAAAGAATTTATGTGAATGTTAATTTACTGGCACAAGGGCTTTATAAATAAATATTAAAATGCACCACTCAATCCTCACAGTGGTGACTCTAACACCATCTCCTGTAATCAACTTTAACACACTAGGTGACACATGTAATGACTCAGTCGTTAATGGAGGAGCGCCATCTGAAAAAATGAAACCCTTCAAACCAGAGAAATGAAAACACTGATTGCACCGACTGTTTCTGATTGAACTGAACAGTTTGTCTCCATAGAACAGATTAGCAGGGCAGCTTTGTGTTGTCGTTGATGCATGACGTGTATGTATTTTTGGAACATTTTTGTGCCCGGGTGTCCCTCAGTGAGCACAGCCGTCACTGGTTCTTCCGGGGTCGGATGCTGATCGATGGGCAGGAGCAGACGCAGACTCTTTTCAGCCTCATAATGGACACCCAGCAGCACAGCAACCAGAACAACGTCATCAAGTTCTGTGACAACAGCAGGTAGAAGTGGAGGAGTAAACACAGATGCTGTGAGTTGGTGTGTATTTGTGGGTTCCCTCTGACTCAGTGTGACGTGTATGTGTCCAGTGGTATCAAAGGCATGGACATGGACTGTCTGTACCCCAAAGACCCGTCCCAGCCCAGTCCGTATGAGACTCGACACTCACTGAGACATGTGATCTTCACTGCAGAGACACACAACTTCCCCACAGGTCAGCCACACGAAACAGTTCTATAATATTTACTACGTTAGCAACTTTTTTTACACACTATATAATTTGGGATGTCACAATAATTAGATTTTAGTTTATGATTATTGGCCATGCGAGGCATTAGTATCAGTTATTTAATTATTGTTTTTAGTGTACTGTAAGCCTAACAATAATGAATTTGAACACATACATACAGTACATATAAAGAATACACTAAAATATATCAATAAAAAAATTGCCTTTTAGGTTTAATACAAACAGACTTGATATAGATAATTTCTTACATAGAGTATATTACTGGAAATGTCTACAAAAACAAAAATCATCGATAGACAAATACCAGTTGTTAAGATTAGTTGAATTAAAGTTAAGTACCTTGAGATGAGACTTGGACCATCTTAACAGGTTTGTACTTAACACTTGCATTTTTTTATGGGTGTGAAGTAAACCAATAAATCAGAAGATGTAAAGTGTCTTTTCAAAGTATCATTTTTTTTCCTCCAATCTCACCTGTAGGTGTAGCTCCGTTCAGTGGCGCCACCACAGGGACAGGAGGTCGCATCCGAGATGTTCAGAGCGCCGGACAAGGAGGTCATGTCATTGCAGGCACTGCGGGATACTGCTTCGGGAACTTGCACATACCAGGTCAGACTTTGTTTATCTGGGGAAAAAAAAGAAACTGTACCACATTTGGTTCACTGTGGAAAAGCTCTTGAATCAGCAGTGTGCATTTTATCACTGTCATCTTCTTTAGGTTACAGTCTCCCTTGGGAATCTCAAGGAGAAGGCTGGGAGTATCCCTCCAGCTTTGCACTGCCGCTGCAGGTGGCCATTGAGGCCAGCGACGGAGCCTCTGACTACGGCAACAAGTTTGGAGAACCGGTCCTATCAGGTACGGAGGGCTGCAGTTTATCAGCACTTCAACTGGAAATGCTTGACCTGAAGAATTAGAACAGATGAATCATATAGCGTATAAAAGTGTTTGGTAGAATTCACCAGTGTGAATGTGTAATTGATCCAACTTTGGCTGAATGTGAGGGTTTGATGTGTTTCTTTCTCATATTTTATTGTTAAAATTTCCGCCGGTTTTGGACATAAGACACAGAATAATGGAAATAAATAATATTGAAGTGGAAATAGGGCGTGATTTCAGCATCAATGAAAATGTAACCAACAAAGAACTGACAGAGAATTAACTGAATATAAAATCAGTAGTTTTTTTAGTTATTGTAGTGTTTTGTTTTAATAAAATAGCTAAAACTTTATCTTATTGCACCTTCTACCTTGTAAGACTTGCGTGTTTGTCTTTGTTATATCTGATATTAACCTCTGGGTTTTATTTCAATGTCATTTTTTTTGTCTATTTTTACTTGAGTTTGTGATTTATATCCAAAATGACCTGGAGAATAATGAAAACATTTTAAAAATGTGAAATAAACCAACAAATAGCTGTGTTTTTCTTTTTTATTATTATTTATTTTTATATATATACAACTGGGAGGAGATCTTAGGCTGACCTAGGACACGCTGGAGGGATTATATCTCTCAGCTGGCCTGGGAACATCTCAGGATTCCCCTGGAAGAGCTGGTGGTACGCTATATGATTCACTGGGGAGAGGGCTGTTTGGGCTTCTCTGCTGAGGCTGCTGCCCCTCAACTCAGACCCAGATAAGCAGAAAGCGATGAGTACGAGTACAAATACAAAAAAACTTGGGGTTTCAGGTTCTCTAATTTTAGAAATAAATGTGTGTCTTTCTCTTATCTGATGGTATATGTTTAATGTTTTTGTCCATTTAAATTGCAGTAAATGATCTGTTTCCAAAATAAGCTGCATAATAATGAAAACATTAGTTTAAAAAAAAAAAAAGTGAAACGGATATATTCAATTATTCAACACCGAACCTTTGTTCATTACAGTTTCATGGACATTGAAATCAGTTTGCTGACTGAACAATTGACCATTTGTTGTCTTTGGTTATAATCAATTTTCAGCATGCAACCAGTTTAATTGATTGAAGTCAATTGTTCAGTCCTTTTGTCCATTGCCTCCTTTAGGTTTTGCCCGTTCCTTTGGCATGAGGCTGGCCAACGGAGAGAGGCGAGAATGGATTAAGCCCATCATGTTCAGTGGTGGACTCGGTTCTATCGACAATAACCATTTGAAGAAGGAACAGGCAGAACCTGGTAATGTATTAACTCAGTGTGTGAAATGAGTTTAATCAATGTTAAGGCTATATTTGTACACATCGATCAATGACTCACTGCATCCCTCTGTTCCTCCGCGGTGCCTGTCGATCAGGAATGGAAGTGGTGAAGATCGGAGGGCCAGTGTACAGGATTGGTGTGGGAGGAGGGGCGGCCTCCTCTGTGCAAGTAGGAACGCTAAATAAAGCTCACACTATCAGCGATCTCATGAGGTTTCAGGGTAGGAGTTAATATTTTGGTTTTGGTAGGTCCAGGGCGACAACTCCGCTGACAGGGATCTGGGCGCCGTGCAGAGGGGAGACGCCGAGATGGAGCAGAAGATGAACCGCGCTCTCAGGGCCTGTCTGGAGAGAAGTGAAGGGAATCCAATCTGCAGTATACATGACCAGGGGGCAGGAGGAAATGGTACCAAACAGGGCTGTTTTTCATATCAATGTACACTTTATTAAACGAGAGTAAAGTGAGGCTAATAAATCACTGTCATTATTAGGTAATGTGCTTAAGGAGCTCAGTGAGCCAGCAGGAGCTGTGATATACTGCAGTAGATTCAAGGTAATTATTGCCTAAGCATCAGCTGGATGTTTCCGCCTTTTATTTTCATGAGGTGAAGGTTTCAGCCAAACTAATGTATTCTCATTTTAAAACAACATTCTGTGCCCACATGAGCCTTTTGGCAACAATTCAACCCACCAGAAACTCACAGCACATGAGGGGGCCTGATGAGGTCGGGAGTGTAAATTGTTCAGATAACACCTCGTCTGCTGTGGACGTAGTCAACAGTATCCTGATAAAAAGCGGAATTTTTTTGTTGTTTTTGATTTAACTGGGGAAAAAAAAAAAGTTGAGATTAAAAATCTCTTTCAGCTGTCCTGGCCATATACTTAAAACACATAATAAAAGTCAGGTTAGTGATTTATATATGGTTTTAGAAATAAGGACATGCATATAGAACACCACCATTTTAACAGCAGCAAATTAGTTATTAAGGAAGACAACAGGGACAGAATCACCTGTAATTCAGTATCCATGATGAATTAACAGATGTAGTCAAGGAGCTGTTCTGTTTTTTACCGGAGAAGGTCACATGACAGACACAAGTGACAAAAGGATACTCAGTGAATGATCAATAAGCAGACAGTGACTGTGGATTTCTGTTTTTTTGCCAGGACAGTGTGATGTAAACAGTTTTTAAAACAAAAATGTATTAGTATTTGAGATTACATTCTTTTTTCTCTGCTGCATTTGTTTTTTTTCCTTCTCATTCTTGTGTGGTGTAGAAAGGTGACCCCACGCTGAGTGTGTTGGAGCTGTGGGGGGCTGAGTATCAGGAGAGCAATGCATTGCTGCTCCGTACATCAGACAAGCCCTTCCTGGAGAGGGTGTGTCAGAGGGAGAAGTGTCCTGTCGACTTTGTGGGAAACATCACTGGAGATGGCAAGGCACGTTTCAGCCTGGATCAGTCAAGAAGCCCACATCCACCGCATTAATCAATCAGCTGTAGCAGACAGACATTATTGGCTGTCACACTGCAGAACAGCCTTAGATCAGATTCCACATCCAGCATCCTGGACAACATTTACTGCACAACACATTCCAGTTTTTGCCCTTTTTCAAAAAACAGACAGTATTCCAACTAAGCTGTTAATGTGGCCAGTGAATATGTACTTGTTTACATTCAGATGTGCATATTTCAGTTCAAAGTATCCTTTCAGTTTGTTTGTTTGCTTCATAAGTTTCCAACTGCATCTTAAAGTTGGTTTTGTGTCCATATAGATGGTACTGGTGGATGATGTTGACTCGGGCAGTGGTGACCAAGCTAACGGTGAGCGCTGCCCAGTTGACCTGCAGCTGGAGTGGGTTCTGGGGAAGATGCCTCAGAAGGAGTTTAAAATGGAGCGTCTGACTCCAACTCTTCAGCCGCTGGTTCTTCCTGCCGGGCTGACGGTCAAAGAGGCCCTGGATAGAGTTTTACGTCTGCCCGCTGTGGCATCTAAACGCTACCTGACCAACAAGGTTGGTGTTTTTACATGTTCATTTTTGCAAATTTTAGTTTAGTTTTGTATTTGTCATTGTCATTCTATTTCATTATGACTTTTGGATATTAATTTTAGTTTAGTTTTAATTATTTCTTAATGTGTCTTTGCTGTTTAGTTTGGTTGTCATTAGTTTCAGTGTCAGAAGTCTTTTGTTTTTTTTCCTAATAGGGGGTATTATTCAGGGATGACTCAAAGAGGTTGAAAGTATTGTGTGCTTCAAACCTCTGTGAAACATCACCCATTTTAAAAGATAAATTCACTTGGGACAGATCAACAATAATCCACTAAATATGAATATAAACAGTGGGTCAGTCAGTGAATTTGAATGTGTTACTAAGTTTTTGTTTCATATAAATTGATCAAAGCAGTCATTTTTCTCTATAATTTTTGTGTCTTTTAGTTTAGCTTTACACAATACAGTTTTAGTGCATGGTCATTTTTCGAGTTAAAGCTGCAGGACCCAAAAGTGTGGGTGGGGGTGGGGGACCAGATATTGAAAAAACACCCCTTATGTTACCTTTTTCTCTTGGTCTAAGTCTAAAGACTAAATATTAACATAGATGAACACAATGCAGTTTTGTGAGAAACGAAGCAACTTCCACATTAAGAAATAGAATAACACAGTAGATGAGTGTCCAGGTCTCATTTGACAGAATCTGATCAGTGATCAGATGTCAATCATATATATCTTATCATATATATCATATACATATAATTAAACTTCTTCCTGTCTGGAAAAAAAATCTGCATCCCAGAATAGATTTTCTGTATCATGAAAACATAGGCAAAGAGTAGATGTAGATCACCTGAATTACAATAAGATGAAAGGAAATTATGAAACTTTTGTGTAATGATGCTAAACGCCTATGAAGGACTGCAGCTTAAATTAAAATGCTTTTTCACACTCATTTTCATTACTGCATTAGTTTTCATTTGCGTTAATGACCTTGGTATATGCTCCTTATTCTCACTCTGCCTCTTTAGAAACACATTTATGCAAACACTTCATGACTCTTCATGTCTCCTCTCTCTCCCTTCATCAGGTGGACCGGTCTGTGACTGGGCTGGTTGCCCAGCAACAGTGCGTCGGCCCTCTTCACACCCCACTGGCCAACGTGGCTGTTGTTGCTCTGTCACCATTCACCCTCGAGGGAGCGGCGACAGCGATCGGAGAGCAGCCAATTAAAGGCCTCGTGCATCCTGCAGCTGGGGCTCGCATGGCTGTGGGAGAAGCTCTGACCAATCTGGTGTTTGCCAGAGTCACAGCTTTGAAGGTGAGCTAATTATAAAAGCAAGAGAAACAACCCAATCTGAGTAAAGTTAGTTGTGTCCCACCATTTCAGAAAAAATACAACAGAAATAATGACACAGAATCAAATGTGATTATCCATTTATGTGACAAGTATATTTTAGGATTTTTCCGTATGTGCGGGTTGTGCGTTTCAGGATGTGAAGTGTAGTGGTAACTGGATGTGGGCTGCCAAGCTGCCTGGGGAGGGAGCGTGCCTGTGGGATGCCTGCACTGCCATGTGTGAGGTCATGGGTCATCTGGGAGTAGCCATCGATGGGGGCAAGGACTCTCTGAGTATGGCTGCCAGAGTGGGAAAAGAGACGGTCAAAGCTCCAGGTACTGTCATTATATGTATGTCAGTATTTAACCATTGAGGTGAGGAGCTGATCTACAAAATGAGACCATGCTGTGCATTTGTTGCCTTCAGATGGACTTTCAAATGACTGGTTGATGGTTCAGACTTTGTGTTGGGATAAACATTCAGCTTTTACTGATTTTGGTCTGTTTTTACTCATTGTACACCTGCATCCTGCAACATGCATATGAAGCTTAACCTTGCTTCATTTTAGTTCCGGGGCCATTTTAGTGTTTAATTCCACTATATTTTACTTTTCTTGTTTTTTAGCTGATTCAGTAGCTTTTTATTTTAATCGAGTCAGGTAATCTTAATGGTTCTATAATGTTTTATTATTCTACTGAATCTTTTTTATTGCTGTTGTTTGTTGTGCTTCCTCCAGGGATCCTTAAGGTTTTATTGCTCATTGAATCAGATTTTCTCCTGTTTTCTCTACTATACTGCAAATGAGACCTCTATCTTAATATTACCGACATTAAGTAAAGGCTGAATAAATTCAGCTGTGATGGTTAAGGTTAGTGATAGTGCTAGATTTGGGAAATACATTATGTCAGTGAGTGTCGCAAACATGTGGTGTGTTTTCTTAACTGTTAACTTGTCTTTCTCTGTGCTTCTGCTCCAGGTGCTCTGGTTATTTCAGCATACGCTGTTTGTCCTGACATCACTGCTACTGTGACGCCTGATCTTGAAGATCCAGATGGCAAAGGTGTTTCACATTCACACCAACACACACACTCAAATTTGATAGCATGAAGTTTGGATGGTGATATTAATCTAGATCAATGTTGTATGATATTAAATTAGTTGGAATATGTAACATGTCTGCACTAAAGTATGTAAAATCAATTCTCACATGGCCTGTATTAAACATTTTGACTTATACTGATACTAAATGCTACCACAATGTTATTCACCTGTAGGTCATGTTACTTGTAGCTTCTTCATTACAATGAAATGATTTAACATGATTAAATGTCACAAAATTTAATGTGAATTAAATTTTAATACCTTATTTCCTTGTATAATCTGAGTTTTACCTAAGTCCTGTCAGATAAACCCCCATGATCCCACACTACTTACTGGGTTATTGTTTTACTAAGTATATAAGAGTATTAATATTTCTTTGTTTTTTAATTTCTTGAGGTAAAAAGGGAACAGACTTGAGAATTTCCACAAAATATTCACTGCTCTGCCATGTGGACTGCACACATATGGACACGCATATTACAAACTCTGTACAGACGCCTCCCTCTGACCCTCTGTTCTGTCTCCAGGCGTCTTGCTGTGGGTTCCCCTCAGTCCAGGACGTCACCGTCTGGGAGGTTCTGCCTTGGCTCAGTGCTACAGTCAGCTGGGAGACTGCTCTCCTGACCTGGACCAGCCAGAACTACTAACTGCCTGCTTCAACACCTCACAGACGCTCATACACGGTCAGTTTTCACCCAAATTGAAGGAACCTTTCTGTGGCTGTATTTATACATTTCATTTGTTATGACACTGGAGGGCATAGCTTTGCGCTGTGTTCATACTGCCATCTAGTGGTTTAAATGTATATGTACTTCAAAGAAAAACAGTAGGATGTGCAATATCTTTTCTTTTATCTTAAGATTCAGAATGTGTTTATTTTTTACCGTGTAGGAGATTTGACTTGGTCTTCTACCTCCACTGCATCCTTAAAAACCAGTGATAATGAGCTCATGTATATAAATTACAACAGTGAAAAAGAACAGCATGGTAACCAAAACTACCGCAGAGCACATAAAGTAAATCATACACTGATATTTAATGGATTAACAGGTTAATTCTGACAGAAAAAACTGAAGTGGCACAGAAATCTTTTTTTATTTTATATCAGTGAAATCACTAAATTATGGTCACAAACTGGAAGAACTGGAAAAGAGGATTATTTATCTGTTGTTTTAGATCATCTTCTGAGTGCAGGACATGACATCAGTGATGGAGGCCTCATTTCCTGCTTGCTGGAAATGGCATTTGCTGGAAATCGTGGCATTGATGTTGAGTTATCATCACAAGGTGCTGGAGGTGAGCAATCAGACTCCTGGGTTGGTCTACCTCATTTTAACAAACTCTGTAGCACGCACATTGAGCCATGCTGTTTTTGGTGTTTTTGTTGTGTGTGCGACAGTCATGGAGCTGCTGTTCAGTGAGGAGCTGGGTTTGGTTCTCGAAGTGTCACAGTCTGACATGGAAATGGTGCATCAGCGATACAGTGATGCAGGTGTGCAGTGTCATTATATCGGCAGAACCCACAGCTTCGGACCAGAGGCTATGGTGAGACGACAACAACACGATCCCATTTCCAAAGCTTTTTCACTTCATTTGTGGTAACCATGGCCTCCACTATATTTTGTTGTAGGTCAGAGTTTGTGTGGATGGACGGGAGGTACTGAGGGAGCGGCTGTCTGATCTGAGAACAATATGGGAGGACACCAGCTTCAGGCTGGAGTGTCTCCAGGCCAATGAGCTCTGTGTAAAACAGGAAGAGGAGGGACTAGCCAAGAGGACACAACCCTACTTTAAACTGACCTTTGACCCTAATGACACTCCCAACATCAGTAAGACTCAACAGGATTACTACATTCATACGGCATATTTATGCATTTATTGTGTAAATGCAGACTGCTTCAGTATAGCTGCAGTTAACTATGTGCAATGTAAATGTCTTTCACAACTCAAAGCTACAGTTAGACAAAAAATAATTTTCGAGTAGTTGTAAGCACTAGATGATTACATTGCTACTTGATATTGTTTGTTGTTGTAAGTTATCAAAATTGTCACTGGTTCCACTGATTTTATGTAATTGTTTTTTTCTGCCTGTCATTCCAGCTGCAGGGCTGCCTCGTGTGGCGGTGGTCCGAGAGGAGGGCAGCAACGGAGACAGAGAGATGTCAGTCTCTCTCTATATGGCAGGCTTTGAGGTAAACGCACTTATGAATGAATTATAATAATGAATAATGCGGAAGACTTAATTGTCCTTACTGGGTTTTTTTTTCATTTTGTGTTATTTGTGACATATGGTTGTAGATGCCTTAAAGTGAGTATTTTAATTACTACGGATTACTTCAGTGTTGTCTTACGTTGAAGTATTAGCTTGTGCTGTAAATGTGTAACCTTAAACTACATGTAAAACACAGCAGCAGTGTGAAGAGTGTGAAACCAGTGACTTGAGATGAAAATGACGCTATGTGAATTTGTTTTAGCACATTTTGTTTTCACTTATTTCCTGATGCTGCTTTGCCTTTGTTGCCTTGCTACTAATCCTCTATAAATAAAATGGTAGTTTTTACCTTCTGCCTTTATCGCAGCATGAAATGGCTAGAAAAGATGAGTTCATCAATATCAATAATGGAAATTCACCATTCAGTCCAACAACTTTGAATGCTTATTCTTTTTTTGGATGTGGATGGACAGGATATTCTGCTGGGTTTGTGGTAAATTGTTGATGCCTTTGGCAGTTTTACAGCAAATATTGCAAACTTTGAAAAAGCAGTCCCTTCGAGCAGTCTGTTGGCTTAAAGAATGTGACAGTCATATCTTCCACTCCTGGATGCTGTTTATGATTGTGTATGTACCACATTGACCATGTTAATCACAGTAGTGACTTGTGTTTAGGTGTGGGACGTCACAATGCAGGACCTGTGCTCGGGCTCTTTAACCCTGGACCGTTTTAAAGCTGTGGTCTTTGTCGGTGGATTCAGCTATGCAGATGTCCTGGGATCAGCCAAAGGCACAAAACGCACTAACACTTGCTGTCTTATTCATTCACTTGTGAAGCACCCAGTGTTGTGTGTAATACTGTCTGTGCTTTATGACAGGCTGGGCTGCTACTGTCACCTACAACCCAAAGGCCAAGGCTGAATTTGATCGCTTCCAGCAGCGGAACGACACACTTAGTCTAGGTGTGTGTAACGGCTGCCAGCTGCTGGCCCTGCTGGGCTGGGTTGGAGAAGCTGGAAACAGAACAGGTAAGAGGAGACGCTCCACAAAGCCACAGGAATGTTCCATATAATGGAGGAAATCACAGTCCGTGAGACAGTAGCCTTGCTGACCTACATCAGAGATAAACAACTTGAGACCAGCTGGTCCACCGGTGGTTCTGTAATTCACTGTACAAATAAACTGATTCACACTTTGTTTCCCTTGTTTGAAGTGTAACTAAAGCATATACAACAAAAATGCTGTTACTAAAGGTATTACTAAGCCAGTGAAACTGAAGATGACTTAATGGGCTGTTAATGTTTATTAATTTTACCCGATATTTATTGTTTATAAACGTGACAGCTGGCCCCTAGAGTGGCCCCCAAATAAAGGGAGTTGAGGATCCCTGGTCTAAGATTGTAAAGAGATGTAAGGAAGAGACTAATTTTTGTAGTGAGCACAGAACTTCTAAGGTTTTCTAATTCTGCTGTTACTGTTTTACTCCAATCTATGTCATCTCTGACAGAGTCCAGAGTAGTGCTGACCCATAATAAGTCTGGCAGGTTCGAGTCCCGGTTTGTCAGCGTTGGAATCCAGGAGTCACCGTCCATCTGGCTCAGAGGCATGGAGGGCTCAGCTCTGGGAGTGTGGGTCGCACATGGGGAAGGTACGCTCATATTTAGGTCCGAAATGTTCTAACATTGATTGTGTGGTTCTTTTTAACACGTTGTACGAAAAATGAGGCAGAACTGATGTAAGATAATTGCAGGCTTTGACAAACCCCTCAAGGACAGGAATAAGCACTGAGTTAGAAAACTGGGTACCCAAAAGGTTACCCAGTGTGAAATGGAGTTTGTGTAACTATGACTCATTCTGCTGAATCATGTCATGGGTTGGTGTGTTCCCAGTGTGCAATCAGCAGCTGTATTTAATATTGACTTTCCCCTAACCTTCTCACAGGTCTGATGCAATTCTCTACCTCCCAAGCCCAGGACCAGATTATTACTGGTGGTCTTGCCCCCCTTCGTTACCTGGACGACCAAGGTCATCCCACTGAAGAGTACCCTCTGAACCCCAATGGTTCCCCACAGGGCATAGCAGGACTCTGCTCCGCAGATGGGAAACACTTGGCCATGATGCCTCACCCAGAGCGCTGCACCTTGAGCTGGCAGTGGCCCTGGGCCCCGAGAGACTTCAGACCTTCTCTCAAACCTTCACCCTGGCTTCGAATGTTCAAGAATGCAGCTGCCTGGTGCAGCAGCTCAGAGTGATGATGCGTAACACGTTTCTACTGTTAACTTTTATCGTTGTCTGCTTGGGATGTGCCTCAACTCAAGCTAACATGCATTTTTACACATCACAATCCTCTAACACATTTCTGTATTTCCTTGGTACTTACAAAAATGTAGAGACCTGTTCTGTATCTTTTCAGTATGCTGATGTTATTAGTGTTGTCTTAAAAAGAAAACAGTAATTGCTTCTCTGTGTATGACTGGTATAAGATGTGTTGCTCCAATGCTGAGCTCTGCTGAAACTTTATACATTAAATGAATAACTGAAATACCAGATATGTTTTCAAAAGACAAAGAAAACTGCATATAATAAATATTTTTTTAATTTTACACAAAAAAACATGAATTTACAGAATACTTAAAAGGACATCACTATTACAGTACTGACTGACCGCTTGCTGCCGTTATGCATGAAAAAGAAAAGAATGGTACTTTGATGCCACAGAAATATTGTTGAGAATTTAGTTTCCATATGCATTAGTATAATTTTGAAATGTAAATGCTTGATTTTTTTTTTGGTTTGAACATCAATTAAATAGCCCAAACCTGTTCCTTGAGGACTCAGGAACTTTATGAATGAGGATCGTAAGCACACTTGAACCAGGATTATATTGTACAGATGACAGGCTCTGTAAACACTCCACAGACGTCTTGACTGTTTTATGATATGCTGTTGTCAGTTTTCTTGCATCCACAAATCCATCAGTCCACAACCAGAAGGAGGAATCAAAGCAAACTTGATGCCAACAGTTTGTATCGACACTCTTCAGCAGTGTCCATCTATAGTGAATTTACCATTACTGCATGTGAGGTTGAAGCGTCTGCAGATTGTCCTCTCTGAGGCACCATGTGCTGATTGATGTTGATAACACAGATGAGAAGCAGAATAACCACCACCAGGTCATCCAGGACTCCCAGCAGTCCACAGAGGGAGGGATCTGTTTCCAGGGAGCTTGGAGATGAAGCGATAGGGTCCAGAGGAGGGGAGGAGATGGACACCACAGTCCCCACACAGCACAAGGCCACTCTGATGAAGAACAGCCACACCAGTCCTCCCATGGTAAAGAGGTCCCGGACCAGTAACTGCAGGAGCAGGGGCATGTCACATATGTAGTCTGTTACCTAAAACATCAGCAGGAAGAAACATTAAAACCTACAAACTGGTCCACATACAGTTTTAAGTCTTGTTCCCAAAGTGACTCAAATCATTTATTTTTACCGCCATTTCTCATCACTTATAAAAGCCTCTTGAATCAGTCTACCAGAAATAAACACTAGATAAAACACATCATGCACAAACACTTAAAAAAATACATAAATACATTAGTAGGAGTTAATACGCCCCAGTTTGTTTTTAACTTTCTTTTAAGTTTATTTAGTTGCCAGCCCAAACAAAATATCCTGAAACCTGCTTGTGGGTCCGGGACAGTCTTTGGATGGTATGAAGTAGTGTTTCTAAATTCGCTTTCACATCCAATCATTAAGTTGCAACCCATTTTCAGAGAATCCGAACAAAAGGAGGAGTTATTTTTCCACAAACAGGATAAGTACAAACCTACACATGTTCCTCACTGCATCCAGAGCAGATGACTAACTGTAAACTCAACATCACAACTGGACACTGTTGATTCTCATGAAAATTAACATATCCACAATGTGTATGTACATAAGTAAAACCAAAGTAATGGTGTTTTCACTGAAACACATTGGTGTGAGACACTATGATTCTAAAAGACATCACAGTTTTGCTTTGGAGTTTTTGTCCCTTTGTGGTATTTTTACATAAACACATTTAACAAAACTAAAACTTCTGCCTGTCTCCTTTGAGCTGATTTACTGCAAATCTTTCACACACATCTGTCAAAATAAGTCATAACCATTTAAATATTTTATACTTATTTAGAGTTTTTTATGGCGCACTTTTGTTACACACTTCACAACTGAGTCCATGACCCACTAGTTAAGACATGGGCATAAAGTACGAGATATAAAATGCACTTGCAACATATTTTCCAAAGCCATTTAGGCAATGTGATCTTTTAAGTATGCAGGTGCTTGGAATGAGAAGCAAGAAAAACAACCTTTTAAATGTTTGTACTCTGAAATAAGAATGCAAAGCAAAAAACATCTAAAAAAAAAAAAAGTGACCTGTTTTGAGTGTTTTCTGTAGAAAAGGACAGGTTTAGTGAGACAACAAGGTGTGTTAGTCTCCAGTAGGTTACCAGATACCTTCACTGTCTAACAATGGTGGTTGTATGGGACTGTGATACCCTTAGATTACATAAGAAGTGGTCCAGTTTCCCACTCCATTATTTGATGCACAAAGCCTTGATTTCCTAACTGTACAGTCTAAATCTTATGTTCAATTTAATGAAATAAAAAAGAAATCCCTTGAGAAACTAAAATGATATTCAAACTTTAACTAAAACTATAGAAGCCGTTTGAGTGAGGTGTTTACTGTTTTTATTGTTAAACTTAGATTAGATTTCAATTTATTATCATTATAGGAGTACAAGCACTGGTCTGTAAATGCCAAGTGGAGCAAGGAGTGAATGCATCAACACTGAAGGTATTATAATTATAGATAAAGGAAAAAATATGTTTGCACATTTAAGACTGGACTCACTTTTGTTGTGTGTGTGTGTGTGTGTGTGTGTGTGTGTGTGTGTATATGCCTTTTTACTTGACTGTTTTATACTTATACTTTCTATTCTTGACTGTATAATTGATGTATTTGCCTGAGCACATTACAGAACGTAAAACCAAATTCCGTTGCACTGTACAATAGTATTTGCAATGACAACAATATTCTATTCTATTCTATTCTATTATATTATATTCTATTATATTCTATTCTATATAGTAGTAAATAGAAGTATATATAAACAGAAGAGCCATATCTGTATATAATCCACTGTGTTCGTGTCTGCCAGGTCAAAGGTGATGAAGTACTGACCCGTCTTGGAGCTCCAGAGTAGCGTCTGTTGTAGTCTGTGATTTTTTCCAGAACTTCTTTTGACTGGTGGTCTGATCGACTCTCACTGAATAGATGACACAGTGTACTGACCTGTAAAAGTACATTTTATCCAACGTGTTAATGTTTTATTCTCAAATAATTATTTATTGCGTGTCATTATCCAGTTGTGCACACTGTACCTTCTGTCTGCAGAGAGGGCAGCTGATGGCATCCAACCATGACCCATGTCTCCAGTAGGTGATCAGACATGGAGCTGCAGAGTCAAACACACAACAATAAGTAACAAAGTCCAAAACATTCAAGTGTTAACACCACCACATCATAGCCAAGCTGCAATAAATCTGATCCCAGAATATTGATTGATTTTTAAAATGGAACAGTTCGTACTAATGAACAATTACACATAAATACAAGAGATTATACCAGTACATCTAATTTCCATCTCAAGTCCCATTGGCAGGTAAAAAAAAACACCCAAAAACTTACAAATAACATATCATAACTGAACTGAAGACATACAAAAAGAAACACAAGCAAAAAAACAATGACACATAGTGCACACAAACAGACAAAAGCTGGGGGACCAAGGCAATAGTATGTGCATGTTTCATCCCCTTCAACAACAGATGATAAAAAGTTGAAGAGGACATAAGTCAGACATGGGTAAATGGGACAGATTTACTGTGTCAAGAGTCTGTGAAGGTGAGATCGAGAGCGTGCTTGAAAAGACAAAGAATCATTATCTGTGACAGATAATATCAAGGTTAAAGAGGTGTACATCAGACAGTGTCAAAACCACACCTGAAGATCCTCTTACATCACGTACAACACAGCACTAGTCTGGGTTCCTTCTCGTAAGGTGCGATCATTGAGCTTCTTGGAAGGACACCTTTGACTCATACTATGATGAGTGTGTCAATAAAATATCTACAGGGATAATCATAATGTTAGAGGTGGCTTTGTGCTGTAATCCAGGTGAGGATGACATACTGCTGCATATCACTCCTGTCAGTGATTATATGATTGTACAATACATTCTGGGGGGACGGAGACAGTGAATGGTTGTTCATCCCTATATGTTGGACCTGTGACTTTTTTTTATTCAACCTTTATTTAACCAGGTAGTTTCTTGAGATCAAGATCTATTTTAAGGGAGACCTGACCATGATGGCACACCAGTAATATGACAAACTGGTGGTATGTGCAGGGTGTACCCCGCCTTCATTCCCTCCAAGGGATTAAATGGTTGCAGAAAATGGATGGACTAAATGAATTTAAAAGTATGGTGTGAACATCTAAGTGATGCCTAAGTGTTTGGATCAGTGACCTTCACCACATCTTTTGAAACAGAATACACAAGCTGCCAAGTGAAAAGCAAAGTCTGGAGAGACTATGGCAACAGTAAATTATTGACAAGCAGCAGGCAGACCTCAAACACTGAGACACATCTCCCTGCAACACACTGATGCTGATCACTGACCAATCAAGAGTAAAATGAAAGAATCATCAAAGATGAAAAGATGTGATGTAAGAGGTGAGCAAGAATTAAATTATTAAATCCTCTAGAGATGATTTCATGAACAGGTGTACTGATGAAAGAGCAAACCAGGTCTACTCTGACACCACTACAGAACCAGGTAAACAGCCAGTGTGTGTGTGTGTGTGTGTGTGTGTGTGTGTGTGTGTGTGTGTGTGTGTGTGTGTGTGTGTGAGTGTGTGTGTG
>JAPQRP010000020.1:33026905-33038162 GCA_037367295.1 Apogon hyalosoma
TGCTTCAGTTTCAGACTCACAGTTTGTCATGTCTTTTATGGATTGTGATTGTCTCTCTCAACTCACCATATATTTTTATTTGCAATTCTATTTTTATTTTTATCAATTACTAGAAATTTCAAGTGACCCCATTTGAATTCCAGGTGACCCCATGTGGGGTCTCGACCTCAAGGTTGAAAAACACAGATTTAGGCCCCTAGTAAAAAAAATAAATTCCATTGCACATTATAGAGTGCAGTGTTCACCAGAGTACTATTTCTGAGCCAAGTAAAATGCATTCAAAAATGTAGATATTATTAAAGGAAGGCTCTGTTCTAAAATGGCATCCTTATATTGAAAAAATTAACTGGTGTCCATCGTGTGTGTTGCAGAGACCCATCATGGTTCAGCGATGGATGGCTTAGTCGTATCAAAGGGGATGTTGAAGACAACTGGAGACTGAAGGTACAAAACCATCTCCTGTTCTGCATTTGTCCTCTGACATTTTTCTTATCTCCTCATATATTTCTGAACCCCTGCCCTTGCTTCAGCCCTGCTAAACTGTCTGTGGCACTGACCTCCTGCCTACTCCAGGGCTGCTGCTCCTGGCTAAGCCTGCACTCTGATCCTGCGCTCTGACTCTCCCTCTGGTGAAATGTGTCTGTGTATGTCTGTCAGCTATATGTGATTCCTGGGAAAAGCTTCCCTTTCACTGTGTAATGTGGCAACAGGCAATTTACAATATGAGACATTAGGGCTGAACAATTCACTTAAGAGGTTAAATGTAGTGTTGATATTCCAAACTCCCACCAACAGGGGGGAATAAACGTACCAGAACACATGTAGGACTTCCAAAACAATCAACCAGTCAATGCTACATACCTATAAACCGTATCACTCACTGAATAAAGTATAAAGCTCGTCATGACATTAGAAAGTTTTCTTAAAACTAAAACCCACAGGCACTTATTTTGACAGTCAGATTAAAATAACTCTGTTTTATAATCTTCATGTGCTGCATCAACTGATACTTTACATTACAGCTCAGTTAGCTTTGTTTTTAGACAGAAAATGGCCACAGTAAAACCACAAATCACCTCCATTTACTCCATGGATTGTTGTTGGTATGTTTGGAATTGTCCAAACAAGGTCAAAACTGTGGATCAATAAATGGCAAACTTACCAATGACAATAATATGATGTAATCAATTTTTACCTTCATAAGCTTCATAATCAAACTCACCTTTGTAGAAGAAAAGCTGTGAATTCAGCATCAAACTCTATTCTTTTAATTTAGAGGTGTATCCAGTGGTGAAAACAACAACAGTGCATTTGACACTTTCTTTAACTCTGAAAGCTGTATCTTAGCAGTTCTCATCCCAGCTTGTCAAATTTTTGGTTCTTTGTCAAAGACCCCTTAACGTTAGTTTTCCTCATCATGGGATGCCAGCACAGTGACTTCCTACCCCCTCTAGTGGTCACATAATTCTGATAGTTTGGGTAAATACATTTTGTTCATATCTCTATAATGAAATGTGTTTGGAATACCTTCATAACTCTCCACTCACACTCTAATGATGCTTTTAGGGCTTTTTTTTTTTATATTTGAGAGTAGCAATACCACATAGTGCTTTCAAATATTAGCAAAATCTCAAACACAATAGCTATATTCTAGGAGGTTAAATTTTTTGAGAAGGATAAAATGTGTCACAACATACCATTATAAATGAAGCAGCATAGAGCTACAGCAGTGAAATTTGAAGTGTGGATGTCTGCCAGCGCCCCCAAGTGGTCCACAAGATGGTGTCATAAAGTCAAATTTATATCAGTATTTCTCAAGTCACATTCATCTGACTTCCAAAATAAAGTTACAAGTACAGATTATTGTTTTCTAAATTAAAAGCAAATCAAATGTAGCCTAAATAAGCCTAAGAGTAGACTTTTTTTGAATCCGTCTATGCAAACCCACGTTTTGTGTCACCGTCTCTATACAGTCAGGTTACCTAGGTTGTCTATTGTCATATTAAAGATATCTCCTGACTTGTGAATTGTGGTGGAAATGAAGTAGAATAGATAACTAATTAGAAACAAACAGTAAAATGAGATGAAACAAAGAGTGACTTGAACAGTTCTAAAATATGACAGTGGATTGGTGACTGAAAAGAAAAGCTGGAGAAACGATGACCAATGTTAGCAACAAGGTGCAAAGACATTTCGTTAGCATTGAGCTGTTAGCAACATTTGTATTATATAAAATATAATAATATTGTAATATAGGCTGTTTAATTTTTTTTTTTTTCTAGGGTGGGAGTGGGAAACTGGCTGACTGGTTTGGTGGTCCATGATTTATTATTTGTTTTATGATAAAATGGTCCTTGGTGTGAAAAAGTTTGAGGACCCCTGAGCAACAGAGACTTACTGCTCTACAAAGTAAATTCTCCACACATAAGGGAACATGCTTTCAAAAACACAATCATTTTATACTTTTTTTTTTGTGAAAATGAGATGCAGGAATATGGTTCATATCGTTCTTGCTAAGCCATGTATAGATGTATTTTCTATATCGTTCAGCCCTAATTCACATTCAGGTTCCTCTGTTTCTCTGTGGCTGTGTATGTGTTCTCTGCTGCTGCTTCTCACACACCTGTTGTATTTTCATCTGTGCATATTTAAGAAGTGTATATTTTGTCATTGCATGATCATAATTTGTGCTGGACGTGAAGCTGTTTTGTTTTTTGGTTTTTTGTTTTTTTTTTAACTTAGCTGATATTTTTACTCATGCACTTTATAATTTTCTTTGAAATCTGCTTAGATGAACAACCTTAAGAAGGTCCTTCAGATGATGGTTGATTATTATAATGAGGTAAGTTGTAGACATATTCATATTCTCCCCCTTGTTGTTGTTTTGGTGATTGAATGAAAATACCACGTGACACTGACTCTGTATGCTCAGTTGTTGTGGGATTTGTAATATGTGTTTAGACAGTGCCAAGTCCCTGGAGTCTTGCAAAGAAAATATGATCTGCAGTTGATGTCAAAACAAGCAGCTCAAACAGCTGCAATAAACAGTATTCAGTATCCACAATACCATGGAGTACTCCAGCTGAGGGCCTTTTATTTACCTCAAGTCAAGGCATGATTCAAATATTTGTTCTCAGCAGTCCTCTTAGTTAGAGCCACTGTGTAACTCTACAGCATTTGATTGGTAGAGCTTTTAAAATCAGTATTTTTAACTTTCAGTGTAACTGTTTATGTTCTTGATGACAGAAAACACTAAAACATGATCTGTTTCACGATCAGGTCTTAGCCCAGGAGATCTCGGACTTCCCCCTACCTGATCTGGCTTTGGTGGCAGAGCGTTCAGACCCTGTGCAGTTGGGAAGGTTATTACAGCTGGTGTTGGGCTGTGCCATCAGATGTGAGCGCAAACAAGGTATGTGTCTGTTTGTATGTTGACTTATGTAATTATTCAGCCTGGTTTCCATAGTCCCACCTGCTGATCCTCAGATAAAGTTCCCACATAAAGACATAGTATAAGATGTGAACACCGTTAAAAAAAAAAAACTACATATTACATGTTGCAAACTGACATAATAAGTGCTTTTACACAAAGACACACTGTATGGTGGTCAGAGATGTAAATAATAAACATAAATAACACAACAACAAGCTGTAAATAGCTTCTACAGCAGTGAAGTGATTTCTCATATTCAGTTCAAAACACAGTCCAGTGCATTTGTGCCTTTTAAATAACTCCATAGCTCTTTATTCTTAATGCTCTAAAAATAATGTTTGGTCATTTTTTGATATTTGACTAGCAGCTTGGCTGGAAAAACCATGACAACAGTGTTACATTTAACTACTGAAAAAAAATTCACAATGAGTTTGATAAATGTCTTCTACACCATTTCCAGAATACATTCAGATCATCATGACATTGGAGGAGTCTGTGCAGCATGTGGTCATGACAGCCATTCAGGAGGTTAGTCCATGTTTTTTTTTTTTTTTGTTTTTGTTTTTTCATTGACCACGTATACCATATAATAAACACCAAGAAAATCATGTATCTTATTTCATGGTTTTTAAAGTGTTTATTAACCCTGTATTATTTTGTGTCAGGTTTTTTTTAGAGAAATGTCAACAAATATGGCAGAGTACTCTTGTCTTATTCTGTTAGCAGGTACATTGTCATTTTTCTTCTTTTTTCAGCTCATGAGTAAAGAGACCATGTCCCCATTTGGAGCAGAGCTGTCAGGGGATTTGGAACAGCAGGTCTGTGATATTATTACAAAGGCCTCTCTGATAGAGTAGCTAGTTCAACACTATTCGTACCATCTGCTGTAAAATATGTGAAATGGATTGAGTTGTTGAACTTGAAAACAAAAGTATGCTATGTTTAGTTTGGGACATACTCTAAAACCTACAAATAGAATAAATTAATAGTAAGAATTCCTTTTTAATTCTTTAAATGGATTTCTGTTTACCACTTTGAATCACGATATTGCTTATTTTGTTAAATTTTAACAGTATAATTCTCAATTCAACTGTAAAATTTCAGCAACATTGTTTACAAAAAGCAGAGGTCTTGCTCATTTTCTGCTCATTTATTATGTTCAGTATTAGAACTGGGTGTAATTTTCAGTATCAATGAAAATTATACCTATGTTTTTGATGAAACATGAGCTGTCACGTAACGCTAGTTCCCAGGCTTGTAATTGCTGATCATGTGGTAGAACATCTGTGCTTAATTCCTGTATGTACGATAATAACTACCTCTATTCTTTGTGTGTCCAGCTTAAAAAAGCCCTAGAGGACCTGGCTGAACTTTTAGCAGAGAAGGAAGCTCTTGCTCAACGTTGTCAAGAGCTGGACATACAGGTGAAAACAAAGTTTGCACACAATTTATGCCAATACTTCTGTTTCTACAGAAAAAAAATATTCTGTGACATTATTTGCCAGCAGGTGTCTGGCCTCAGTGGCCTTGTGTGAGTTTTAGCTCTCCATGTCTGCACGCACACATACAAACATGAATGCCTTTGGTACAGTACAGTATAAACAGGAGTTGTGTAATTCGCTGTAATGCTTGGGTCCATTGTCTGGAGCTGCTGTGGCAGAAGGACTGTGGGCTCACAGTCTGGGCTTTAGTGGAAACCGGCTCATGCTCTACCCAGATGCCTCAGCACAGCTCAGACTAAATTTAGCATAGACTCTGATCAACTGTTGAACTGGACTTTCGACAGATTGGTTTGTTTTGCCCCCAGTCATCTTTCATCACAGCAAGGTAAGTCCAACGTGGCTGACCAAAACTAAACACATCTAAACCATCTGCTCAAACATTTACTCTAACTCCGCTAACAGATGGATCAATCACATTTCTCTTTGATACAGGCTTTACGGGGTGTTCTCATATTTAATGTTTTGAAAGTAATGCCACATTTTTTAAATGCATCTTAATCCATGTTAAATTTGATCAAACTGGGCATAATTCAGTACTGTATAGTAAGTTTACAGCTCAATTATCATACCAAAGAATGATTTAAGGAAACTGAATTAGGATGTAATGAGAGTTCTTAGCTTAAACATTTTCAGTTGTAGTTTTTATTGCATGTTAATGCTTTGAAGGACATTCAACAACTGGATATTGTCTATAAATAGAACATTCAGTTTACGTATTCCACGTCATTTTAAAAGCCTCCTTCTATCTTTATATACATTTGTGTAGAAAAATATTATTTGTACTCGCATATTGAGTCTTATCATATAGTACCTAGCTCTAGGTAAAAGTTGTGATGGCTGGTATCGACAGTAGACATGGTTTGTGGACATAACGTCTTCAGCAGGATGTTGGTAACAGACAAGTTATTCAGTCGCTAATGGTAAAAATGACACAGGGAAATAATGGGTGAAACGAACAAATGAACTAACCATGTATTAACCATGTTGGCACTGTGCGCCCTGCTTCCAGCATGGATTAACTGCACTGCATTTAACATCTGGGGAGGAAAGACATTAGTAAAGGAAGGGGACTGTCTTGTAATGTGTTGCTGCTTTGCATGGAATTAATTGACTTTGGAGAGTTTTAACCTTTCACAATCTTACTGTTAGTATGCGCTTATATTTTTTTCATATAAAATGAATTAAGTATAACTTGAGTTGCTGGAACGTCTTACTGAACCTGGACAGGTGGCTGTTCTTCAAGAGGAACGGAACAGCTTATTGGCAGAGAATGACGTTCTAACAGACAGGGCCAATCAGCTGGACACATTTGATGACCCAAACACTCCCTCAGGAAAAAAACACAGCCAGTTACAGCAGCAGCTGGAGGCTGTACAAGAGGAGAACTTCAGGTTTGTCTTCCTTTTGTTATAATGTGCTGGATCCTCCTCGCAGTGCTCACAGGAGAACAAATGTGTACGAGTATTTGTATCTTTCAGGCTGGAGGCTGCAAAGGATGATTACCGAATCCACTGCGAAGAGTTGGAGAAGCAGCTGATTGAGGTTCAGCATCGTAATGATGAACTCACCAGTCTGGCAGAGGAATCTCGAGCACTCAAAGATGAACTCGATGTCCTGAGGTTTGTGTCTTTCCCACCGAAGTAGCGCTAATCTTGATCAACTCTGACTAGATCTGCATACAGCTTACCCTGTCTTATACTGTTTTGTTTTGTTTTTTTTGTCAAACTTCTGCGTTGTTGCTGCATCAGCCTTTCACTTTCCAACTGGTATTTGACAAACCACAAGGAAAACTTAGACTTTTAACAATGTTTGTCACTTTTAACCAGTTTTTTTGAGTGTACACTCCAGATAACAACAAATATTAAAACAATAGGATGAGTTTTCTACTTGTATGTGGACATGGTTTTTTTTGCCCTTTTACAGGCCAATTGAGACAGACCATCATATGGCTGTGATTTCACTGATTAACACCTCTCCAATCAGACAAAAGGAACTCATCAGTGAAATCACATGGGTTGTCCATTTACACATAATTGGCCAGTGACCTTGACTGTCATTTTATGAGCACAAACTATTTTTAGGCAAATTACATCAATACATAGTGAAATGTTCCAACGTAAAAGTCGTAAATAAATGTGGTTTTTGTAAGGGTTAAAAATATTTTAAATTTACACAGGAACTGCTCAGACCGGGTGGTAATGTTGGAGGCCTCTGTTGAAACATACAAACGTAAACTGGAGAATCTCGGTGACCTGAAGAGGCAAATGAAGCTACTGGAGGAAAATAACATGACCTACATGCAAAATACTGTTAGTCTGGAGGAAGAGCTGCGCAAGGCCAACGCTGCTCGTGCCCAGCTTGAGACATACAAGAGACAGGTATGATTTTTAATGTTGGGCTAGAAAGTAAAGGGGAAAAGCCTTTTATATGATATAAACCTGAAAGAACTTTGATGATTCTTTGTGTAGCAAAGGCACAGAATTAAAAGAAAACTATTAGGTAAACCTCTTTCTAGGGCCACAAATTATTTTGCTAATTCTGTGCTTGGCATTTGCCTTTTTCAGGTCCAGGAGCTACACAGGAAGTTGTCAGAGGAGACGAGGCGAGCAGATAACCTGGCATTTGAGATGAAGAAACTGGAGGAGAAGCACGAAACTGTAATGAAAGAGAAAGAGGTGTGGTTCGTATTTACACGCAGTATATTTCTGTGAGAAATGGCAGAAGACCTGTTCTAAACTTTCCCTTTCAACACCATTAGAGAATCATCATTGAGAGAGATTCTTTAAAGGAGATAAACGAGGAGCTGCGATGCACACAGGTTCAGCAGCACCAGCTCTCTCAAGCAGGTAACTCGTGGAATAGGAAAATAACAGTTCCCCCTAAACCCTGTTCCCTTCACTGTTCTGAACGATGTTGTTTCTTGTCATGTAGGGATGCTTCCCTCCAGCAGCCCCAGTCATGATAACCTGGCAGCTGAATTAATACCAGTGGAGTGCAGGTAAAAACACACAGTTTCTGACAGCCATAGTTCTGTCTGCTCTCTTACTGACTGAAGTACATGAACACAGACTTTGAACATCTGATCATTCAGGGAGAAGTTCATCCGACTGCAGCATGAGAACAAGATGCTGAGGGTGCAGCAGGAGGAATACGAGAGGGAGAAAATCGAGGCTCTGCAGGCTCAGCTTGAAGAGGCACATAAGACACGCAGCGAACTGGACACTGAAAACAGGTAACGGGTTTTTTTTTTTTTTTACAGTTGAGTACCCCCTGAAATATATGTATTTTAGCAAAGTACCCCAAACTAATGAGGCAACATTTCTTCCAGTGAAAAAAGGTGTCTGTTTAAACTTTGGAAACAAACAACATTTATTTAACTTTAATATATTTTAAAAATGACAAATCTGTATAAGCAGATTTTGTGTGCAAAATATAAACTGGAAAGTGCCCTTTCATGGTCATTAATGAATAAATGAACCTTTCATCAACAAAAAATAATTACTTAATTACTCAAACTTATTTGAATGATATAAAATAGAAATGTTCTTAAAATGTTACCAAAAAAACATTTTGAGTACCCCCTGGGCTTCTTCCAAGTACCCTCATTTGAGAAAAACTGTTCTATATCCAGCTATAGCAGTGTTTTTCAACCTTGGGGAATTCAAATGGGGTCTTGTAATTGATATATTAAAAAAAAAACAAAAAAAACAAAAAAAAAACATACTAATAAAAAATATGTGGTGACTTGACGGAGGCAATCACAATACATAAAAGACATGGAAAAACTCTGAAGCTGAAACTGAAGCACTGTGGTACTGTTTATCTGTCAAATGTTCATTGTGGTCAGTTTCAGATGCTGCAGCTCTTTCATAATTCATAGTCCCTGTGTGCTTGCATGTAGTGCAAGGCACAGGGGACTATTGTTCGTCATATTTATTATCATTATTATTATGACTTATACAAAAAACGTTGGAAAAAAATGCGGCCTACACCATTGGAAATGCACCGTAACATGTAATTGAAAAAATGTGCAGTTTGGTCTTGAAAGATGCGCTATTATTTTTATTGACATTCCAATGTACGGATTTCGTAAAAAATGCGAAAAACCAGTCAAAAATCTCCATCCGAAATGAATTGGGCCATTTTCAAGTGGCTACCATTTCCAAACGTTTTATCATAAAATTATTCCGTCCATGCAGAAATGTTCAGCTTGGCTCAAACATTTTCAGTGATTATCGTGGTAACGATATCACTTATGGTTTTTGCACAAAATTGCGATGAAAAACCCCATTCATTCTTAATGGGAGTAACAAAGTTGCCTTTTTTGGCACTGCTCCTGCCTCGCCATACTTTCACCTACAGACTTAATTTAAACTTTAAAACATAGGCATTTTTGTCATCTCTCCAAGAATGTCTTTGGTATGAGGATGGGATTTACGGTTTTCCATAGGCGAGTCTTCAAACCCCCTGGGTTGAGTCAAAATCTGCCTTTTTTAGAGTTGGTGATGTCATCGCTAGAGTACGAGCAGCGAAAATGTACCTGAAATTTTCTGAATAACTTACTCTCCCGGCCAAACGATACATAGGTGAATGATCTTTTCCAAAAATGTAGCCACGGTTCCTAGGATTCAAATGAACCCATGTTTGAAGACCTAGCGCTTTTTAAAGTGAAATGGCAGGCAGTAGTTTAGGGGCCAGTCCCTCCTCAGCTCCTATTCAAACCAATACAAATTTGGACCAAATGGATCCTCTTGCTCCTGGTGAGTTGACTGTTTTTACACTGCCATAAGTCGGTCATTTCTCACAGTACGGACAAAAAAAAATACATCTGTGTGTTCCCCTGGTCCTTCTGCCTCTCATGATCACTTTAGGTTTCACCTATCATTTATGGTTTTCCCAAAATCTGTAGGAGTTCAGGAGATCTTTTACAGCTTTTCAGAGCATGACTCAGCATGTCTCTGTGTGTCTGTCTTAAGTGCCAGCCGGTTGTCATGGTAACGGCACCTGTGGTGTATGTGTCAGAGCTGGAGCCAGTTAAGGTAATCAAGGCTCCCCAACAAAATAAAGATGAAAAAATACAGCTACAGTAAAATTAAAAATAAAGAAATGCAAATAATAAATAACCACAATAAAAATAAATATATTTCAAAAATAAATATAATAAAGCTCAAAACCTTCCCATAAATTCTGTCTATGAACTGAATGAGCTCAGCTGGGATCACATACAGACACATGGAGCTATTCAATTAAAGGAGCCTATTTAAACAGTGCTTTAACAGGACTGACACAGACTGTGGGAGGCTTCTCATCTGAATACAGGTCTACAGAAAGTCTGTAGTGACGTCAGTCCACAAACACTGATGCACACATTCCACATATGAAGTAAACGGGAGCTATTACTTGCTTTTACGTCACACCTAGCCATGAGTCCACCAATCCAGTGAGAGGCAAGCACACGGGTTACATTTCCTTCAGGAAATGTAGGAAAGTCTAGTTTGAGTTATTGTTTGTTCAGTATTAATTGTCAGCCTTGTAAATACAAACTGGACTGACTGTACATATTCCTGACCAAGGAAAATAAAATTCTCACTTTGTGCAATAATCTACACCTGGCTTTTCGGCCTCTGTCCATAATAATATACATTATATAGACTAAATGTCTTATATAATTAATGTTTTTTATGCAACATAGAATAGCAAACTATTACATGATCAAAAACAAAAAAATAATTTTAGCCAAAAATAAAAAAGTCTCCATTTTGAATGTCTGGGGTCACCAGAAATTTGTGATGTTAAAATGGGGTCATGAGCCAAAGAAAGTTGGGAACCACTGAGCTATAGGTAGCGAAAGGGTGATAGAGACTGGATTCTTAGTAGTTCATATTTACTTTGTTCTTCTACTCTTATGGGTTTCTTGTTCTGTGTGTGCTGTTTATTCTGTTGCTGCCTTTCAAATGTGTTCTCTGTGCATATTACTATCTCAGATTAAGTCGAGAGCGCATCAATGAGCTACAGCAGCAGGTGGAGGATCTTCAGAAGGCTCTGCAGAGTCAGGCAGCCAAACCTGATGATGTGAGTGAAGTGATCACAGGGACAGAGTTAATCCTTTTATGCATCTTAAATTTTGTATAAACACAGCTTTTGTAATTTCAACAGTAGTTTGTTGAATTATATTGGGCAAATTTTACTTTAATTAGAAGTAACCTCTGTATAACAGCCTGTTAAAAGGAAGTTTTTCCTCGCCGCTGTCACCAGTAACAAGTGTTTGCTCCTGGAGGATTCTGTTGGGTTTCTGTTAATTAGAGTCTGGTTCCGACTGGCT
>JAPQRP010000020.1:33055053-33066873 GCA_037367295.1 Apogon hyalosoma
ATTGTGCATAATATAATATAATAACATAATAAGCTATTTATTATTATTTATTATTATTATTACTACTATTTTGCTACTTGTTGTTTCTACTTGTACTTTCCAAAGTGCAATTAAAATTTTTCACCACCGTTTTTTATAGTTAATATTTTGCTATTTTCTTGTGGTATTACTTGTGTGTATATCTAGTGTTGTGCTTCTCTCTAATCCAATCCAATCTAATCTAATCTAATCTAATCTAATCTAATCTAATCTAATCTAATCTAATCCAAGTGACTCAGTTTGTTCTGAACCACATTACTGTCTGTATCCAGCTGATATACATGTACCTGCAACACAATGAATTACATCTTATTAAATAATCTAAAGATACCTTTTAAAGTAGTAATATTACCCATAGTTCACCGACTTTATGTGTCTATTCATTTAAACATGTATGCACTATTTAATCTTATGACTAGAAATTACTTTGAGTAGATACAGTGGACGTTACAGGGCTCTCTCTCATCCTCCAGCTAAGAAGTTGATTGACAGGAAGATGGAGGAGATTCAACAGCGCATCGATAACAATCAGGATGTGGAGGGGGAATACCTAACATACCTCCTCTCGCGAACGCAGATGAGCATTAAAGATATATACGGAAGCATCACTGAACTTCTTTTAGCGGGAGTGGACACGGTAAACATGATTACCCATTTAAGTTACCCATTTCATGGAGAAAAGGCTGTACACACAAGTCTTCTCGATATAGTCAACATAACTAGATATTAGAACCTTCCTAAAACGCTGACAAAAATACAGAGTGATGACAAAATAAAAGAAAATGCAGCCAGTTTCTTACTAAAGTTTCTCATGAATTAGTGCTCTTTTGTGTTGGTTCTAAAAGTCTGACTTGCAAACGGTACTTCCTCTCTACTTCTTCTGTGATCACTTGTGTTTGTGCATCTGTCTACGGGGTTGCTCAAAAACTACTGCACTGATTTTCATGACATTTGTTAGAAGGGTAGTGTCAGTGACCAGGCTCAGGAACTGGACCCACAGAATAGAGCTCAAGCAGTGTAGAGTACAGTAAAACAGGCTTTTTTTTTTTTTTTTTTCAAACACCAGTCACTGAATAAAAATATGTGGAATGGCAGAGGCACAAAAACACTACACAGGATTGTGGTCCAAATTAGGATTCTGTAAAAAAGCAAAGGCACGAAAAAACCTGAGACTGAATCAGGATCTGAGGACAGGCAGAGGTCAGAAGCTTGAGGCAATATTAGAGGGGAGCCCAAAACTGACAGGCAAGGTTAGATCTAAGATGCACTCACAGGGAACACAAAATAAAGGCTGGATTTGCACAGGAGGACTGACAAGAACAGACAAGAACGTGGGGGTTTATATAGAGAGCCAGCCAAAATAATGTAAACACACATAAGGAAAAGAAAAAGTTGCATAAATATTTCAATACCAAATGTATTCAGACATCACAAGATTAATACAAGTTTGCTTTGGCCTCTACGGTTACAAGAGGTGCTCAAAGTGGTGGCCGTTGGCTTCCAGACATTTATGTGTACGGCCAACTACTGCTTGGGGATCGTTGGCCAAAGTGTCCATGGGATTGCTGTGCATGCATTTTCAATTTCTTGTCTAAGGGCCACCAATGTAGCCGGTTTTCTGCAATACACAAAATCCTTTAGGGTCTCCCGTTAGTAAAAGTCTGCAGGTGTTAAATCAGGAGAACACTTTGGCCAAAGTTCTCCAAGCAGTAGTTCACCGTACACATAAATGTCTGGAAGCCAATGGCCACCACTTTGAGCTCCTCTTGTAACTGTAGAGGCCAAAGGGAACTTGTAACATCTGAGCTGAACCCAGTGTTACATTTGTAGCAGTTCCCAAATGGCTTTTTATCCATATTTAATCATTCATAAGTGATTTATCACCAGTTATTGTAATATCATCTTCTTTATTTTGCGTTGTTTTCATGAAAATCAGGTATTTTTCTGTATTTTAACTCACTGATCATGTAGATGTTCATAAAAACTCAGCATAAATTCAAAGGCTATTATATCAGAAACAGAGAAAACTGAAGTGACTTTTTCAGCAAAATATATCATTAACTGAACATAAACTCTGTCCATTCACTGTCATTGATCCAACTCCATAATTTTTACTGGTGAATCAATGTTGTAGAAGATGACAGTGTTTCCATTGTAACTACAGAGCCTCTGAATGTCCAAATGGGTCATATCTGATGACCATTTCCTTTTTCATTTCATTTATTTGTTTATTTTGAGCATTTACAGAATACATGCAAATTCAAAATTCCAAAATCATTCATCTACACTTGAAAAGAGTGGGAAGAAGAAAAACGTATTAATCCCAACCCCATTGTCATCATCAAATAATTTAGCATACTAATGTTTTAAATACTCAATCCTGTCCTTAGACTTTAAACCCGAACAATGAACAAAATAGACCTATACCCAACTAGAATAAACTCATTTGACAGTATTTGTGTTATATAACCAAAACATGTGTGAAAAATAGAAACAAAGTATTTTCCTGGTGGTGTTACCACGGGTAACAGTTAACCGTCAAATTACATCATGATAATTACAAACCAACAATGGTAAGAAAAAACTACATTCCACAAATGGTAGAGAACAGCTCATACCAGCAATGGGAAGAACAAAACCAGAAGGTAATGGACAACACACATCAACTAGATGAGGAACAACAAGCGCACATTAACATTATAAGACAGAATATTGATGTAACATAAGTATTAAGACCCTCTGTCTTTGTACTGGGACTAGACCATATGTTTGTATAACAGTTTAAATCTGTGGATATTTTGGCATTGCTTGTGTTGGATATCCAGATTGTTCCAAAGTTTCACTCCACATACAGACACACAAAAACGTTTACGGGTGGTTTGAAATTTGGGTAATGTGAAATCTCTAAAACCTCTCAAATTATGAGTACTCTCCCAAATTGTTAAGGTTTTTTTTTTTTGTATATTACTCAGTAGTAATTTGTTACTGCTTTAAATCAGATTATTGATGTATAATATTTTACAAGATCATGGATTTTTTTTATACTTTTGACTGAATAAACAGATTATGAGTGTGATCTAGAAATCCAACCTTGTGTATGATCCACGCTGCTTGTTTCTCTAATGTGACTAATGGATTAATGGTGCATTGGTAACTGTTTCCCCACACTTCAGTATTGAAGATGAAAAGATGACAAACTGCATTTTACACCAATTCTTTACATGTATTGATAGGATTAGTAGATCAACAGGTATTAAACTGTTTCGATCAGCAGATGGGGTAGGATTAGATAAGTTTATACTTCTTCCTACTCCTTTTCACTCATGTAAATTTTGACACTTAAGACGTTGCAGGTTTATGTTACCATTTTATTTTGTTTTCATTCTTTTGATTATCATTTATTTGCATTTGTTTTTAAATTGTCATTTACATGGTCGAAATAAAGAGGAAATAAATGGTTTGGTCGATGGTGAATGTTTGGGGCTTTATGGGTTAAGACAGAAATTGCTGGTAAATCAGCCCAGTAATCTTCCTATTCAGTTCTTCCTCGTGTACATGTTCGCATTACATGTCACTGCTTCTTCACTCACTGGTATTTTCTCTCTTGTGAAGACATCAAATACCATCACATGGGCTTTGTACCTGCTGTCCAAGTACCCTCAGATCCAGGACAGATTATATGAGGAAATATCGACAAAGATAGCAGCCGACCAGATCCCTTCTGCTGAGGAGGTGACTCGTCTGTCATATTTAAGGGCTACTGTTAAGGAAGTATTGAGGTGAGAGATTAGAACACTTATAATGGTATGAAAGCTTCTGTTGAGGACATCACTTAAAACATGACAGAAAATGTGGACTACCTTTAGGAGTCCACTTATTTTTCTTGACATATTGCAAAAATGTATAGTGCAGCTCAATGCATGTGTTCATAAAAAGCAATGAGACAGTGGCTGTGCACTAAATAGTAGATTTCATTATACATATGTGTTTTTTAAGAAGAGATATACAATTCACTCTGTGTTTCAACAGTATTACAAAAACACATACATTTTTAATTTAGAGATGATCCTGATATTTTCGAATACAGTGATTATTGATGTTGAATGCACATCTTACCAGCCTTTGTTTCACTGACTCTCTAAGTTCCTTGCATTAATCATCAGCAGCTACTAACACAGTGAATGAATGAATGAATGTGTGCTTTGCAGGCTTTACCCAGTGGTTCCTATGAATGCAAGAGTCCTCACAGAAAAGGATATTGTTATTGGTGGATACCATTTTTCCAAGAAGGTAAATCTGTATTTTATACTTAGTTTTGGGCTTATTTTGTATGTCCTTACATCATAGAGTCATTCTGATAAAAGAAAAAACTCCTTACTATCTACATGACCATGTTTAAATAGTGTATGTATTTGATACTGTTATTCAAATGTTGTTATCTTGCTACTGTAGCAGGTTCTCACGCCTTCCCTTTTGTGCCTCATGGAAACTCATTCCATTAAAAAAAAATATGAATAGTTGTCCATAGTATTTTGATCCCATTTCAGTAATAACATTGACTACACATTTGATCATCAGACATCTTCAGTGTCTCTGAACAGATGATGTAACAATGACACCATGCAACCTTTGGTCTGTGTTCCTTTCAAATTGAAGAACATCATACATGTAGCTGATTTTATGATTGAAACAGCATCAAAACAAAACAAAAAAATTTGTCTCTTGCTACTGACCACATTCATATTTTTTTTACCAAGTTAAATCCTATGAGGCTTTTCTATATCTCTTTTATTGCTACCATTAATTATAATAATAATTTAAAAAAGCTAAAATGAAAGGTGCAGTATGGAAGATCGTCACATGCTTGTGTATTTACATGAAGTTTGTGTCAGAGTCTGTTTTATGGCTGAGCAGGATGTTATTGACGTGGCTAACTTCATTACTAAGTCACAACAATGTGCTGTTTCCTACCTAGAAGGCTCAGGTCACTCACGTCTAAGTTCTTCAGTATCAGTCTTTTGATCTTTTATAGCTACAATATTAGATACTGAAGTAGCTGGAGTCGGTTATTATTGTCGCATAGACATATTGTTGCATATTGTCACATAGACAACCTTTAAGAAAGCATCAAATAACAGTATCAGCCTCAGGGTATCATCTTTTCTCTGTTGTCTCTCCAGACTACTTTCACACTGTGCCATTATGCCATCAGTCATGATGAAGACACATTCCCAGATCCGTTCACATTTAAGCCAGAGAGGTGGCTCCGGGACAGTCACGACAGACCAAATCCCTTCGGTTCAATCCCATTTGGCTTTGGGGTGAGAGGCTGTGTCGGCCGCCGGATCGCTGAGCTTGAAATGTTTATGGTCCTGTTTCGGGTAAGTGATATGAGGGGAAAGTAATCCATGTAACTTCTACTGAGTGCAGACAATCTGTTGTCCATCACGATGCTAATAGTTGTGAAATACACAGCTTGGCCAAAAAACATTCACTATCTGGACTTAACCCATTAAGACCCAGTGCTATGTTTGTGCCAGTTCCCTAGTGAATTTTTCTCCAGATTGAACCCTTCTTAAGTGATTTATCACCATTTATTGTAATATCATCCTCTTTATTTTCCATTCTTTCCAGCGAAAATTTGGCACGTTTTCCAGATTTAATTCACTGATCATGTAGATGTTCAATAAAGCTCAGAGTGAATTCAAAGGCTATTATATCAGAAACAGAGAAAACTGAAGAAAAAGTGACTTTTTCAATAAAATATATCATTAACTGATCATAAACCAAGTGTCTCCATCCACTGTCATTGATCCAACTCCATTGGTTTTACTGGTGAATCAATGTTGTAGAAGATGACAGTGTTTCCACTTTCACTACAGAGCCTCTGAATATCCAAATGGGTCAAATCTGATGACCATGAAAAGATGACAAACTGCATTTTACACCAGTTATTTACATTAGTGGAGCAAATAAGTGAAACAGTTGTTCACTTGGTGATGCAAGCCTGAAATTTGGTACATGTATTCTTCAAAGCTCACTTTCACAGCAAATACCACTGGCCATGCAAAAATTCAACATGGCAGCCATTTTTCAAGATGGCTGACACTTCTGACTGAGCCCTACTGCTATGGACTAGATAATTGGAAGAAAGGGAGACATAAATACTATCCAACCCAGTTTTTTTTTTTTTTTTTGTGCTAACATGGTAAGTGAAGGCAATTATGTTGAAAGCAGTTGCATATTAGACTTTAACTAAGATGGCATCCAAGATGGCCACTGTTAAAGACCAAATTTATGATATTTTGGCTATAAATAGAAGTAGACAAAGGATTTTTTTCATCCAATCCTACACTTTTAGGGTCAAAGAATTAGACAGACTTGTTGTATTAGCCCGTCAAAGACTCATACCTCACATTTGCAAGAGCACAGAGCTGTACAGATGAGACCCAGCTTATAGTATTTGCACCTGCCACAACAGCCTGATTTACAGCCACATTTGGTCAGCTGTTCACAACTCTTGGCAATGGGGGAGTTAGCTGTCCAGAAGACATGCCATTCTTCATCAACCGTCTGCCATCCCCAGTCAGCGGGACTCTCTACTTCTGGTTGACACTGGGTTGCTTGGTCCCACACACAACCAGCCTGGAAGGCAGCATGTCTAGTGTGCTGGAGCAGAGCTGCTCTGGTTGGTGGAATGGCCTCGTAAGACCTTTGCTTTCTGGCAAACATATCAAGTCTGGCGTCCTCCACAGTGGCAGCAGTGCTGGATCTGTCATACATCAGGATGACAAACTTCTCTGGTATCTCCAGGTCACTATCTTCCCCTGTAAGAGGGTACTGGCTCAGCTTATAGAAGACAGGGGAGGCCTCTGGACAAACATCCCACGTCTGCCAGGCAAGTTTCTTTCCCTTGCTGCGGAAGGCTGAAACAGCATCACGGCCTGTGAAGGCATGAAAGAATAACATGCCTTTAGCCTTCTGCCCCACAGAGCAACACAGGTCATGCACACTGATTCAGCGCAGGCTTTGGCCTTGACCAAATGCCACCCATAACTGCTCCAGCCCCAGACTCTGAAGGCTTGGAAAGGCACTGACTGCAACGACCAGAACATCTGTATCATTTGCCTTGACCATGACTTTGTTCCCATGTTCTGCAGCATATTTGGCATGCACAAAGATACGGCTGTCAGCTTCCTCATAAGAGCACTTGTCCAGTCCATGAAGACCAGTTTCATGAGTGCTGAGGACAGCAGTTCCCTTTGTGACGATTACCAAGTTTGGTGCAGACATTTGGGCAACCTTGTCTGCCAGGAACTGGAACAACTCTGCCTTGTTGTCATTATACCTAAGGAAGTTACACCAGTTGGATGGAATGATGTTCTTGTTTGTCACCTTGTGTCTTCCTCCCTGACAACATTAAGACCTGGTCTCAGCTTTAAGGCTGGATGGGTTGTACATGTCAAAAACAAGATGTGTTGCCTTGTACTTCATGGCAAAGCTGTGGACTAATGGCAGGAAGTCCAGAGTTGCATAACCATCAAAGGTCTTTCCTCTCTTTGGTAGCAAGGCATGGACCAAAGCAGACCCATCTACAATCAGGACATCAGTCTCTGGTTGTTTGTCCATTGATGTAATAAGTGTCTCTAGGATAGAGGTCAGTTGAGACTTCTGGCAAGTGTACAGCTTTCCATCCTCACTCAGTGCAGCTGGGAATGCCAGATTCTCATGCTGGAAGAACTCCTGCAGATCACACTCTCTAATCTGACATGAGATGAACAGCTTTGAGAAGAGCTGGTAGTCCTCCTTCAGATGCTTCTGCTTTGAGTGCTCAATAGAAGCAGCTTCTTGCCTGAAGGAGTTAGTTCTGCTCCTCTTGATTGACTCATAGAAAGAGACTGGATTATTTGCCAAGACTTCAGAAAAAGTCCTGGAATTTATTTTGGCCTCTCTTTAAGTGAGTTTGCAGAAGTTCCACTGAGCTGGGGTGAGCTATGTCTTTGTTGTCAATGGAATACAGGTCTTGACTGTCTTCCTGGAAAGGACTGCCAAAGTGAACAATTCTTCTGAAATATGCAATTAGCTGCTGCACTACGTGTATATGATAGAATTAATGGAACAACAGATATTACACATTTTAGATGAGCAGATGATTTTGGTCACTGGTGGATGTTTGGGTCTTTATGGGTTAATTAAGTAAATACCTAAAGTCCATCCATTAGAAATTTACTGCAGTACTAAATATGTTTCAGCTGTGACAAGTTATTTAACTATAACTGATGGAGTATCTTCTCATTTCTAAAACAACCATCAGTTTGATAGAGAACATAAAGCTTGGACTGTGTGTCAAAGTAAAAAGTCATGTGGTCTGATGAGTCCAGGAAGTAAATGTTGTGACGCTGTATAAGTTTAGTGAAACGACACCTCAGTGAATGCATCCCAGAGTCAAAACTAAAGGCAGTCCAACAAAATGTAGGACTTCTGAAGGAATTATTATAGTGATATTCGAAGACGAACTCAACAGGGGGCAGTAGTGCAGTAGTGTACCTGAAAGTACCCCCAAAGGCATCACCCCTCACTGAATCAATCAGTCACTGAAAAAAGGGAAGCTTATTATTTACAGTATATCTAGCTAAAAAGGTAATTCTGTCTGCATGAATGACCCCTTTTACACTACACTGCCATTTTAATTCATATAAACATCAACACATTGTCAAATAGAGCTTTAAATATACAATAATAACCAGTGCAAAACAAAAGTATCAGAATCACACTGCCAACAATCACAGAAAATATTTTTCTGTGTAATAAAAACAGTTATTAGAGATCTGTGTGGTCAAGGTCTTACTGAATCAATGATTTAACTCAACTTTCTATTTTCCTTTTCCTTCCAGCTCATCAGGCTATTTGAAATCAAACCTGATCCCACAATGGGAGACCTGAAAAGCCTCAACCGAACTGTTCTGATACCAGATCGACCACTGAACCTTCACTTTGTGGACAGAGGATGTAGAAATGCAGCTTGACCTGTGTTTGCATGTCGATTTGAATGTACATTCATATGAACAAATTAATGAAAAACTTCATTCTTTTGTAAATAATGTCTAATGTATTTGAGGGAGACAGCAGGTTTAGAGCCTTTTGTAATATACAGTAAAGGTAAAATCCATAGAAGTTAGCTTATATGTATTTTTCTTGTAAAGACAACGTACCATGCAGCAGTATCATACAATAGTGTAAAACATGAGTGAAGTGATGTCAATGTAATCATTTACCAATATCTTCTAAGTTTTTAATTAAAGGCAAAACAACCATCAGTTTTATACAGAACTGGACTGTGTTTCAATGGGAAAGGGTCATGAGGTCTGATAGTCCAGACCATAGTTCGAATTATGGGGTGTACTGGAGGGGTCTGTAGCCCCCGATGAAGACCCAGACCCCCCCTAAAGAGACAAAAATATCAGTATATATCGACATATAAAAACATTCTTGAAAAAACTACAAAAAAAAAAAAAAAGTTAGTAAAACCAAACATATTATTTTTGGTAAAAGGAAAAATAGCAAACAAGTTAAAATTAGAATTCAGGAAACTGAAATTGTGCTCCTCCACACTGAGGAGCCAGTTGAGGTGCTTCAGGAATCTAGTGAGGATGCCTCCTGGATGCCTCCCTGGAGAGATGTGTCAGGCATGTTCTGTCCAGGAGGAGACCCTGAGGCTGACCCAGGACACGTTAGAGGGATTATATTTCTCGGCTGGTCTGGGAACGCTTCGGGATTCCCTCAGAAGAGCTGGTGGAAGTGGTTGGGGAGGGGGCTGTCTTGGCTTCTTTGCTGAGGCTGCTGCCCCCGCAACCCAGACCCAGATAAGTGAATGAAAACGGTATGGTAAGGAAACTGAAAGAGTGTTTGCAACTAAATTTTTAGGCATTATAAATGATGACAAGCAAAATTGGTAAGAGCATGTAAATTTTCTTAGATCAAAACTAGCCAAAAGTTATAATGCATAAAACTAAAAACCTTCTAAATCAGAAATCTCTCCATATATTGTACAATTATCTTATTCTTCCATGTCTTAACTATTGTGTGGTGATATGGGCTAATAATTTTAAATCAAATATTAATTCCATATTCTTACTTCACAAAAAGACTATTTGAATTGTCAGTCCACCACAGTACTCAGCTCCAACACATTCCCTATTTATAAAATTAAATGCTCTGAAACTACACGATCTTGTCCACCTTAATACTCTTATCATAATGTATAAAGCCCATGACCATATGCTCCCCTACAATATAAAGGAGATGTTTGAGCCCAGGCAAAAATAATTTTAATTTAAGGGGAACTGAAATCTTCAAGAAAATGAAGTGTAGAACAACCATAAAAAGTCAGTGTATTTCTGTTAGAGGCGTACATGTTTGGAATAATCTGGATCAAAACTCAAAAATGTCTTCTTCAGTTTATCCATTTAAAAGGATGTATAAATCCAGTATAATAGCACAGTATAGAACATCGTCTGAATAAGTGAATATCTAGTTATAATACAGAATAATGCATAAAATAAGATATTATTGTGTATTTTATCTGTAATTAATTAATTAGCATAGACTATAATGATTAGGAGATATTATCACTTTTATAAATGTATTTGCATATAAATATTATAGTTTATATTAAAAAAAAGTTGATTATGCAAATCTGATTGTGCGTGAGGTGACTAAAGAATGTATGTGAACAGTTTGTATGGATGTTTTGTGTTGTAACAAAAGTGTGTTAACAAAGTAAAGGAAGTGGAATCAATTTAATCATTAGTTTGTAAAAAGGGGGTGGGAGTCTATAAGTTATACTTAGCACAGATAATTTTGTCTGTCTGTGTCATATTGTTCTTTATCTGATGATTTTATGTGCTCGACATAAAACTAAACTAACTAACTAACTAGAATACACTAATAAAGCAGAAAAAATACAAGATTTACATGAGCGCAAATCTACAGGAAATGGAGTCAAATAAACACTATATATACAAACAGGTGTGAAAGTGACACAGGTGCAGTCATGAATGTGTGAGTGTGTGTTACAGATGAGTGAGCGGTTGTACAGGTGGATGGAGAAAGGTATGAATGAAGTCCTGCACCTTTTGCTGTGACAGCAGAGCTTTATGAGTCTGCTGGAAAAAGAGCTCCGCTGACCCTCTATAGTCTGGTGAAGTGTGTGTAAAGAATTGTCCAGTGTCCTCCTGTCCCCCACTGACTCAAATGTCTCCATGTCACTGCCAATAATGTGTCCTGCTTTCAGATCAGTTTGTTGATCTGACTGATGTCCCTCTGATACTGCTCCCTCAGCTGACCACAGCAAAGTACAGGGCACAAACAACCACGCACTGGTAGGAGATCTCCAACATCTTACTGCATCCTAACCCCTAACCCTAACCGGTGAGGGAGGGCTGAACCACCACCGCATTGCAGTGGCAGTGACCCCCACCCCACTAGGAAGGAGCAGACCCCAAGGAGGCGCCACAGCCTCCAGAGTCCACAGCCACCCCCCGGCTCGGAGGGCCCCCATCAATGAAACACTGGAGAATACAAATAAAAACAATAAAAAGATTAAAAAAAAGAAGCACTGGTTAAAAGAATATGAATATAAATATAAAACGTGTAAATATAATATAAAGATATAAACAGAAGCAGTGGTTAACTTTTTGGTCAACTTAAAAATTAAAAGAGATGGTAATTAAAAACATAAGCTAAAAAAGGAACATTAGTTAAAAGCCAGATTAAAAAGGT
>JAPQRP010000020.1:33078678-33092208 GCA_037367295.1 Apogon hyalosoma
TTTGATGAAAACAGGGTTGTAGTTTCCTCTCTGTGTTACCAAAGCTGCATAGAGCCGTCATTTGAGTCTCAGTGATTTTTAACCGATGATCTATTGAGCCGTGAAGTGTGAATTTCTTGTCAACTTTACTGCAGTGAGTGTTTGCGTTCTTCATAGTCTACATGTATCTGCGTATTGTACTGAAAGGCCTGAACCGAAACAGTTCGTACCCTACTTTTCAGTAACCCGATCGCTCCAGTTCTCGGTCTCCTTTTCCCCTGAGGGAACAGTCATTATCTTCGACTGTAGCCTAAACATTAGCATCTGTGCTATGGCTGCTCTTCTTCCTGTGCTGTGGGCGTCAACCTAACTTGCTGCGGCTCTAGCGTGATTGGTTCGAGTGCGGCGCTACTTAATTATGATTGGCTGTTCTTATGTCTGTCAAAACATAGACGAATTTTATTGAAATGTCTCATATTTCTATTGAGGAACGTTATATCGCGATATATGTCGTTATCGTTTTATCGCCCAGCCCTACACATGGGAGGTGGGCTTTCAAGCATGACTGCTATAAAGATAGAAAAAGAGAGACTTAGGGCTGATTTTTGTGTGTCTTTCTGCAAGAATATCAGCTTTGTGTTCAGCTAAACAGGCCCAGGTTTCACACTAAGTAAATTGAGACTAGTTACATTATATTTCAATAAATATACTTTTTGTGACATTTTTGTTTCGTGGTGTGCCTTGTGATTTTTCTAATGTAAAATATGTGCCGTGGCTCAAAAAGGTTGGGAAACATTTATTTATACATACATTACAACTTACAGATCACAATGGATCTACAAATACACAAACATTTAGTAACAGGCAGAACTGGTGGAACTGCACTGACTTCTCTCAAGACATTTCAGGTTGGTCATATTTGTTCAGATTATTCAAATTTTTTGTAAAAGTATAGTTTGTAAATTTGCAAATTAGTTTGCAGTTGTAGGTAATTATGTTATTATTTTAGTGGTCTGACCCACTTTAGATCATATTGGTTTTCCCAAATTTCACCAATTCAGCCCACAGGCCAGAGTGGACCCTTTGGTGGGCTGGTCTTGGCCCATGGGCCCATGTTTGACACCTATGGGCAACAACATTTACCTTGGGAATGAAGTAACCACCTAGAATTGTGTCCTTGGCTGCCTTTCTGAGTCCATTGAGAGGAACAATGTTTCCCATCCTCTGCATCTCATGGAGGACTGCATCGGTGTAGGGTAAGTCAGGCTTGTCTGCCATAGTGGGCTGGCGGTTCTGTCCCATCACTCTGTCTATCTCTGCATGGACTTTGTCTGTTATGTCAAAAATAAATAGAAAATCAACACAAACTCAAAGATCAAGACTGAGTCATTTCATCTGTGGTCACAGATGGACCTGAAAACATGTGAAATCGTAAGTACTTGCACGTTTTGGAAGTTTATAGAGTCTTCTATTTTATACATTACACACATATGTACATATTGAAATATGAAGAAACAGGTTATTTCTTTGTTCAACCCCAGGTGGTTTCATCTCATATTTTAACGACTTTAGATCTATGACTATAAAGACAGTTTATTTCACCTTAATGTACATGTGCAATTAAGTAGTAGTTGTAATTAAAATGTAGAATCAAGACTTCAGGTACTTAGGCAGTGGAAATGGGGGGAAAAAGCCTGATTCTCTCTGCAGTGTAAGTAAATGTATGTGCACTAATTTAGAATCAATTGTATATATAAAATGTATTGTCTAATCTATATTATAAAAGCCAAGTGGCCTCTGCATGCTTGCATGCATGCGTGCGTGTGTGTGTCTTGGGAATCACACAAAATTCGGAAAGAGCTGGCTGCTGGAGTTTGGCATACCTATGTATTTTTGGTCAAGGAAGACAGTGGCGAAAATGACATGTTGAAAGGACCAATATTTTGGGAGATATTAGTAATTTTGGAAAACAATAGCCTTACAATCACATTGCTATACCCACAATGCCTTGACGGTGACTGCTGGACAAATGCAGTACAGCATGCACAAATACACCACAGCATAAAAACTGCCACATCTAGAACCTGTGGATCCCCACAGATCAACACACTAGTCTGTAATAATAAGCGAACAGATGATGTGTGATCTATGGATGATGCTGAGTTTCAGTCACTGAGTTGTTTTTTGTTTTCAACTGATATGTAAGAGGTTAGTCATGTTTCACTATACTGTGGTTATGTTAATTGTCCTACAGTTTTCTATTTCTACACTGCCAAAGTGGAAACATAAAGTGTCATAATTAAGCATAAAAAGTACCTAAATATACAGATTAATCTCTTACTGGCCATTTTGATGACTGTACAAAACTATAGTCCAGTTAGTGTAAAATAGAGATTCCAGGATAAAAACCAACAACAAAACCAAAACCAGCGTACAAACCCCACCCCTCGCATGTATTGTAGCTTGTTTTGCCATCAATCCAGGTGATGTCATCAGATCTTTGTGTGTGCTGATGTCAGCATATCAATTGCTTCTATATATGTGCCAAGTTTGAAGTAAATTGAAATAAAATTGATGTTTTATAGACGTGAAATTTTGCCCATTTTAAGTAAATGGGGGAAGAAAAAAAAAATCCTAAAAAATGTGAACTTTGACCTACTGTTCCCAAAGTGTAATCAGATCTATTCTAGGTCACTGGCAATCTATAAACCAAATTTGGTGTGAATTCAACCAATAGTTCTGCTGCTAAAATATTAAACAAAGAAACAAAAAAATAAGTGGTGCCAGGCACAACAAACCCCGTCCCTTGCATACGTTTTAGCTCTTAATGAACATCTCCCTCTCAAAACGTAAGACTATGGGTTTGACCTTTCAAGGTCGCTCAAGGTCAAAGGTCATGATGCCATTTTGGAGTTTACATGTAGTTTCTTATCTGTCAACAATAGTAACTGAGTACTTGAAGAGTCCATTTACAAAAGCAGATATCTCCGTTTTTATAAATTTTCGATAAATTATTTTTTTTAGAACAAACTTCAGGTAATACATGTGAAACTGAAGTTGAGTGGCTGTGACTATGTAAGAATGACTTAACAAAATTGAGGTATTTCAAAAAATATAACTTAATTAAAAATAATATTTTTTCAATTTACATTTTATTTTTTTGTCAAAAGCAGATACTCCATTTCATGTCTTAAATATCATTTAGAACCTGTAAATAACTCAAAGTGCTCAACGTTTGCATTTAAAATTCATGAAAACAGATATTAAAAATTGCTACGAGAATACTAAACTGGGAATAAAATCACAGTAAACATCAACCAGTGCAGCAACTCACTTATCAATCACACAGGAAATAATAGGAACAGTTAATGGTACCAGTGTCTCAAAATGGCAAATCCTAACTCATGGAAACATGGAAAGTTTTCTTTAACTATTTCAACATTCCCACCAACCTTCAAGTTTAATTAAACTCAATCTGTTTCTAAAATGCCCTACACACTCTAATAAAGCACATGTCTTACAATCATGCTCGCACTCTCAAGGCAAATCAACAGAAGAGCTTAACTACTCTCACCCACCCACTGCGCTCTTTTTGCCACGTTGTGGTTATATTTGTCTGGTTTTCTCTTCCTTTTTCATCCCCGTGGCGAAAGGACAACAGCCTCCTCCATTTCATCAAAGTTCTCCATGTTAATTTAATAAAAGTCCGTAGTTTTATCGCTCAAACTCTGGTTAGCATCTCTGCGGCATGAGCCTGTGGCGCCATGGCTGTGTGTGTCTGAATGTGCTGCGCTGATTGGCCGAGAGGATTTGACGGCTTTTGCTGAGAAACAGCTGTGGCGTCTGTCGGCTTCTGCCACAAAACAGGAACTTCGACACGGATTTAAACAGGATATATCTGGTATTGCACAAAAATAGATTCTGGCGCTTAAAACTGCCCCATGTAAAAGTAAATTCCAAGCATCAGGTCATTTTTTTCAAAAATGGTGTTTATCGGTTTTTGCAAATAAACTCTTCACTTATCACCACTCTTTTTGGAGTTTCGACCATTTAAAATCATGTGACCTTGATTTTGACCTTTTAAGGTCAAAGGTCATGACGCCATTTTGAAGCCCATATGGGGCTTTCTGTTTGTTTTTAATAGTAACAAAGTCTCTATCTCCACTCGTTTTTCTGTTATAGTCCATTTTAGTTGTTTAGGTATTGACCAAGTGACCTCCGACCTCTTCGGTCAACAATAGGTCAAAATCTATACACACAAAATGCAGAAAAGAAAGATGAACATTTTGGTGCTCATTGGAAGTCTCTAAGATGAATAGTTCAAAAGTTATATCCAAAATTCGATTTTGACCTTTATTGTGACCTTGACCTTTGACCTAGTCTTCAAATTTGACCTTCAAGGTTCTGATGTCAATGCACATCAACAGTGAGAGCAAAAAGAAGCTATATGCAAACTTGAGTATACAGGAATGAAAAGGAAATTCCTGATTTGTCATATCTCTTATTATTGCGAAAACACATTTTTGTGACCTTGACCTTTGACCCACATTCACCAGCATTTAATGGGATCTATTCTGCACCTTTCCTGAAAATTTCGTGGAAATTGGTCCAGTAGTTTTTGCATGAAGTTGCTGACAAACAAACAAACAAACAAACAAACAAACAAACAAACACACAAAAAAAAAACTAACCAAAAACAATAACCTCCCCTCCCCTTTAGGGGGCGGGGTAACAATACTCTCACCCTCTGGGGGGTGGGGTAACAAACTGAACCAAAATCAAATACCCCTTGCCTCCCCTTCAGGGGGTGGGGTAAAAAATATAAAATTAACTAAACTGACTGTCTCTGACCCTGGTCTTAAACTCCAATACTAAACTTGTCTCATCTTTCTCTCCCTGGAGTTCGTCTGTTCTGTCTCTTCCAGTTTGATCTGGACACTCACCCTGGATGTGTGGGTTCTTGATCAGGTAGATGAGACCCCACTGTAGAGTCTTTGATGTGGTTTCACTGCCTGCCAGGAATAGATCCAGACAGCACAGAGCCAGGTTACCTTCATCAAAGCCCAGACCCTGGTTTCTGTTGAGCTGTCGGGCAGAATAGAAGGACAGATAAGGGGCCCATTACAGTCAGTTATTTGAAGTGAAGGAGTGTGTAAACCATACTTTCTCCTCTATGAGGAAGGTGTCGATGTAATCCTGTGGGTTGCTGTGGTCCAGGTCCAACTTGTGCCGCTCTATCTCTTCCCTGATACATGCTTCTAAAGATTTGGCATGTCTAAATATGCCATTGTGAGGCCCCGGCAGGTGTTTCATCAGGACTGGGAAGGCATCGTAGAGCTGTTTGGAAAGAAAGTCAGACTTCATTAGTGTTGACTGTGTGTCAACAATAACACATGTATGGATGTAGCTTTGTGTCAGATAGTACAGTAGATTAGGTACAAATATTTCAATAAAGCATGAAAATTGGCACACAGGTACATTTACTTATGCCCCTTCATATAAAAACAGGGCACATGTAATTTGACGTGTCTGGTGGCAGCCATTTTAATTTTCAAGATTGCCACTATTGAGAAGTGAAATTACCACTATCTCAGCTCCCAGAAAGAATAAATGCATGATTTAAGAGGCTAAACCCATGTTTTCTAACCCAAGGAATTCAATTAATATGGAGAAATTAATCCAGTTTAATTATTTTATTGGATATTGCACAAATGTACCTGCCAATTTTCATGCTTGATTCACATTTTGAATGATTCCTGCAAATTCCCACATAATCTACTGTACTATGAGCTGGTTTTATTCTTACAAAAGCCCAGACGGAGCCTTCCAGGTACGCCAGTGCATTCAGATCCTGCAGCATCCTCTGGAAGCAGTGGTCACTGTAGTCAAATCTCCTCCCAAACACAATCTGACATATGATGTTGGCCACAGCGTTGTTTAAGAGGGGCACAGGGTCAAATGACTCCCCTGAGCTCACACAGTACATTGTAATTATTAACCACTGGTAACTCCAACTATAAGGAGGATTTTTACTGCTGTTGAGTTAGTTTTGCCCACCTTTCTTCCTCTCCATGGCCTCCTGCAGATGGCGACTCTCCTCACAAATGTTTTCCTCCATGGAGCTCTTGGCCAGACCAAAGGTCCGTAATGTGGCCATAGCAAAACGCCGCTGTCTCCTCCACACCTTCCCATTACTGAAGAAGAGACCCGCTGTAGCCGAAAATATCCAAACAACACAGCTCAGACCATGTTCAGGGGTAGGGACGTAGGCTTGTATCATATGGTAGAAGCAAAAATTCCCCTGCCAGTTTGATCAGAGTCAATACTCCATGGGCATTTGGAGTCACTGTGTGTGTTAAAAGAGGTGGTAAGTTTAGCACATACACTTCCTCTGCATTATTTCAGTTGTGTCTCAGTTGTCAAAAATTTTGGGACCAAATGCAGTGAATGATTACCTTTTTTTTTTTTTTTCTTGAATTCAGGTGGATTCAGGTGGATTTGCAACTGGATGTAAATAGACACATGATAATTTTGCATTTGAATCATATGACCACAAAAAGTGTGTAATGTAGTTAGGTCACCCACAGATTATGGATGAAGTGGGTGGATGGGATACCTACACTACCAGTCAAAAGTTTGGACTCATCTGGTTTTTCTTTATTTTCATGACTATTTACATCATAGATTCTCACTGAAGGAATCAAAACTATGAATGAACACATATGGAATTATGGAATTAAAAAAGTGTGACATAGCTCAAAGCATGTTTAATAGTTTAGATTCTTCAAAATAGACACATTTTGCTTTTATTACTGCTTTACACATTCTTGGTGTTCTTTCGATGAGCTTCATGAGGTAGACACCTGAAATGTTTTGCAGCAGTCTTGAAGGAGTTCCCAGTGATGCTGAGCACTTGTTGGCCATCTGTGGTCCATCTCATGCCATTTAAATGAGAAAGTGAGTCCAAAGTTTTGACTGGTAGTGTGTGATACTCATGTTGGTTTTTATCTATGGGTTGAGTTAAAGTTGACCCTTTCACAAAAAAAAAAAACCTTTCTGCCAGAAGCCTTTCCCCTCAGGTGCAAACAGCATCTCCCAGTTTGGTCTTCTTCTGTTCCATCTTACATTTTCATCAGTCATAGCAGAATTACCCTTTTGTAAAATTATAGTATTTTGAATTATTTTGTGACTCTCTCCTCATCATGAATCAGAGTAACAGCTTTAACTCAGGTATGTGTGCTTAATGTCATTCACCTGAGTTTCCTGAATAAATCCTCGTCACCATCGGACTGTAAGGCCGATCCACAAAGTTGTCGGCCTGCGTCACCAAGGCTTCTTTCACCATCTTGTATCCAGACACAAACACTGTTTTGTCTCTTCCCAGACGTATGCAGAAAACATTCCCATAAACATCAGCAAGCTGTGAACACAAACACACAGAATAAGTGCCCCATTGTGTAGCATGTGACTCTGATAAGATGCATATTTCGAGACACTTTCCAAATAACAACTTCTATGCTTTATATCGAATGTTTTATGGGTTTTTTTTTAAGGAAAAAAACTCAAATCAATGCAGAAATTTTGTTATTTTGCTAAAGGGTCTATCTAATTTGAAGCAGCTGCTGTATACTAAATTCATCACTATATGCCTTGAAGCTTTTTGCCAAGTTCTGGAAACCTTTTAAAAACTAAAAAAAATGTGCACTGAATAGTACAGATACTGTTGCCTTACCTTGGTTAAGTAAATGTGAGGCTGCTTCGGTTCAATGCTGAATACATTCCCTAAAAGAGGAAGAGCTAGTGGTCCTGGTGGAAAGTTAGGTGGATCCTTTTTGTTCAGAAAGTAGACTGCAAAGAGAATGGACAAAATCAACAGCAGCGTTCCCCTGAGCTCAAGGCCCAGAAACAGGTTGTACAGCCACATTGTGAAGTGAACTGGGAGAGGAGGACGGGACTGATGATCATCACTTGTTCCATCATTCATTTCTAGTTAAGAGATGGGCTGGTACTCTGCTGACTCACATGTATGCAGATGGGATTATTTGTGTGTGACACTGAGGACTGCCCTCCATGAACCCAAAAAAAAAAAAACACTTATACACCGTAACTAATGACACATTGAGTGAATTTACAGCTATAAACAAAAGAGGTGATAAACCAATATCAAATACCAAACAAATGATATAAGTCTTCTTTTGTTTTAATCATTTATCGAACCTTCAGAACAAGCAGTAGCATACATTTACTGTCAGTTTATCTTTATTTGTCACATCTATGCACCTGCCCATTTGTCAACATATGACGTGACTGGATGTATTTTAGAAAAAGTGATGTAATTTCTCTATTGTGTTCAGGTGCAATGGATTTTTATCTTACTCCAATTTAAAAAAAAAAAGAAAAAGAAAAAAGAAAGGATGGTTTAATGTGTTTTCCAAACCAAAAGTAGCATCACCGCAGTTATATTTTTATGTTTATTTACATATTTATAATTTAGGCACCAAATTATATTTTAAAACCCAACGTAACAGAGTCAAAGCATTATTCATGATAATTCACATTGCAAGATCCGTGTGTAAAATTTCAGGAGATTTTGGAGGATCTTCTGGCAGAAATGGAGTATCATATTCACTATTATGTTTTCATCAGTGTATAATCACATGGAAATGAGACTTGTGTTTTTGTTACCTGGTTTATGTTGCAGACTTCACATTAAGCATTACTGTCACCTAATTCATTTATTGTTATAACCCCACTAAAAATCTTTGCACAGACAGAAACAGACACCGGAACTTAAGTCTTACTAATGAGGGGCTTAAACGTTTTTGTTGCAAGTTTCAACCTCTCCGCTAGATATCACTAAATATCACTCACTAAACCTTTAAGCATTTAATAAATATTAGGTTTTCGTGATGTTTTATGTTTTTTATTCACTATAGACAATTACTGTCTTTCAGTAGCCTGAAATTAAACTTATGTTTTTATTCATGTGTTCTCGATACATAACAATGACACAAGACATTTACATTAGACAGAAAAAGTATCTCCATCCAACTATTGAAAGCATGTGACACACAACACTTATTCAGTGCATATTTCAGCGAGCTTTGACATAAGCTTTGAAGGGTTGTGGTCCTCGTGTGGTCCCAGTGATGCTCTCTGTACTCAACTTCACTCCTTCAGGAATGGAGAAGGAAAACTTCTGCAATAAACCAACGAAAAACAGAAACAGCTCCATCTTGGCGAGGCCTTCTGAAGAACACACATCTAGACATATTGTTTTTCTCTGGAAGTCACGCATTAGATTTGGGTGAATGTGATTTAATTCGGACACGTCTAATGTCAGCATTATTTTCTCTGATCAGGTTGTTTTATTCAGAGATTAAATTGACTTTACATGAACTAAAAGACACGAGTGTGACCAGGACATTGAAAATTCCACATCCACAGCCCAACATGAAGAAGAGTTGGTTGTGTTTATGCCTTTGTCCCATTTTCTTGTCATGGTCATGGTCCACTCTGAATGTTCAGGGTGTTTTCTTTTTCAGCTGTTCCTCATTCTTATTAGAGTTTGACTGAAACATGTTCAGTCCTGACAGAAAGGACATCAGAGGAGCTGTTCAACAGTTTGGCTCACACATGAACTCTCCTCTGAAAGCAGCTGGAAACACTTGGAAATACTTCATATGGACAGGAATTCATTAGGTTTACTGTCATTTTCCTTTAGTTTTATACAACATAATTCTTGTAAAATTTTTAGTTTTTATTTCGTCTTTCTCTTTGGTTTTTATTTCATTATCACATTGTACATGTTTGTGAGTTTTTCCATGTCAGTAAGTGTACGTAGAGTCTAATGTTTAACAGTGATCAAGTTATAAAGCTGAGTCCCTTCAGTATTAAAGCCCTTCAACTGATGGCTCAAGGCCCAAAAAGTAAAACAATGTTAAATGCTTTGGTATGTGATGTATCACTTGTATTTGACAGATGTACAGGATGCTGACAGTTGCCATGGAAACACCAGAATTTGTCCCACTCTGGACTGCTGACCTGCAGACATTATGTCTGATAAAAATATGTCAGGTTTCATTTTGTATCTCCATACATATTTTAGGTATTTTTTATTACTTCTTGTATGCCCTCCTCCCCCTGTCTTACTATTGTATTGTTTTACTGTGTAGAATATTGAACCTGAGATGAAGACTGAGCAATCTGTATTTTAGATGTACAAATTTAAAATGTGTATCAGTGATTAAATAACCTTTAATACTCAGTCCAGGTTGAATTCATCTAGTGCTCTAAGGTTTTACATATTTAATGCTCTGTGTATCCATAAATGTGCCTTTTATTCTGTACGTTCTTTCTTCTTCTTCTTCTTATTCTTATTGTTATTATTAATAATAATAATTATTATTGTATTTATTTACTCATCCTGATTCATGCACAATGAACAGTTCTCCTATTAAAGTTTTTGTGTGAACAGTGGTGTGTTATTCATTGCAGCATTAACAGGTTTTATCACTTACATTTATCACAAAACAGTGAGCTGCAGTTTGTCGTGGTAGCCACTAGAGAGAAGTAGAGGAGAGCAGTACAGGGCAAATCAATAAGAACCTAAGTATAAGATGAAAATTACAACTTTAAACTTAGAGGTTGACTCGAAAATATGCAAACAACGAAAAGAAATTAATAAGGTATATTGTAATGATATATGGTTAAAACATACACACAGTTTGACAATATTTAAAAGTCTATTCAACCTTGATTTGAGAAAAAAAAAGTGCAATTGAGTTCTTTTCCAGCCATGTGAAAAATAAAATACAGGATGAAACATTATTTCCATGTATAACAATGACAGCTTCAACTCTTCTGTGAAGGTGCTCCACCAGATTTAGGAGTGTGTTTATTGAATTTGGATCATTCCTCTAGAAGTGCATTAGTGGTTCAGGTGCTGATGAAGGTCTGGATCCCAGTGTCCACTCTAATTCATCCAAAGGTGTTCTGTCAGGTTGAGTCCAGTTCCTCCACAACAAACTCACTTACCCATGTATTTATGGACGTTGCTTTGCGTGGAATTTTAAGTCTGAAAATCACCGCTCTGAGAAGAAATGCCCAGTATGTTTCAAAGCCTTATTTGTGCACACACATTACATTAAACTTTTCAAAACTTTTCATGCAAATTACAAATTCTGCTATTAATCTTGTGTGATTTGTAATTCACCGCGTCAATAATTACCCTGATCCATTTTTTCCTCTCTTTCCTGTTGTGCTGTTGCACAGTTATAACAAATGTTTTTGTAATAAGTAATTTGTACATACAAATGCAATGTGGAATTACGGAAGAGGATTAGGACCACGGGGGGGGGAAGTCAATTTATTATTATTATTATTATTATTATTATTATTATTATTATTATGATGATGATGATGATGATGATGATGATGATGATGATGATGAGAAAAAAAGCCAGAATTCTGACGAAAAAAGTGAAAATTCTGAATTTTGTTCTCATAATAATAATTATACTAATACTACTACACTAATAATAATAATAATAATAATAATAATAATAATAATAATAATAATAATAATAATAAAAATACTGGCCTTTTTTTTTTCTTTTTTCTTACAGTGGCCCTTATCCTCTTCCGTAGTGGAACACCATAACTTCCATCAGCATATATGCAGAGTACTTTATAAACAGTTCTGCTTTGGTACTATTCCTTGCGTTAATGTCGCACCTAAGCCACAAGTCCACACATCCGGAAATGTGCGTATGTCTAGTTACTAAACGACTTCATTCTCTTACTGATTTTGTGATGCGATGACCTGACCAACAGTTGAGACACCGCCCCTCCCGGACGACCGGCATCTCAAAATAAGCAAACCCGTCCCGTTGGCTAACAGAGTGACGTCATGTGGGAGGTCGTTGGTTTGGATCCAGGGATCAGCCTGCCATCATAAACTGTTCCAAGTCGGAAGTTGTCCCGCTAACGATACGAAGTCGCTGTGTTTAACTTTTCTAAGTGTATCGGTTGAAGGTTTGTAGGTGTGCGCGGTCACAGCAGTGTGGTTCCGACATGTCGGTGAATCCAGGACAGCCGGTGGTCGCTGTTGTGGTAAGTTTGGGAGCGGGGCTGGTCCGTTCACGGCCGGTCTATTGTTCAGTTTGTCATCCAAAGATGGCATTAACTGTAGGTGAACGCTTCAAAACAGGCCCTTAACTCCTGTAGAGTGTTTTGAAGTCCAGCCTTTGCCCTTAGTGAGGTGTTTATGGTGTTCAGTGTCCGCAGTGTGAGGGGTTCATGGATGTCACCGGGAGGAGCTAGCGCACAATGTTAGCACTTCACACGTCTCAAAACATCACTTTAACGAAATACATCTGCGATTCTCACTCTCAGTCATACGAAATACACTGTATAAATATATTTAAAATAGTCAGGAAATGTTGAAAATGGGAAATTAAAAGGTTCGTCTCGAGAGTGAATGGATGGGCGTCACCGTCACAACCTGAACTGTGAGTTGACTGGACTCAGACCTGAGAACACACCCTTACATTCTAGTTTTTAGATCCCTTTTATGAACTGTGGGCGTAGGTTTCTGTACAAGTCATTAATGAATCAAGTATTATCCAAATGTATTATCTATCAATGGCATTTCTACGTAAGAAACAACACACACTTGGCCTAATTTGACGTCAGAAACTAATGTCATTCAATGCAAGTAACATTACGGATGTTAACCTGATGTTAACACAGAGCTACAGCTGTCCTGTCAAATGCAACATTGTTTTGTCAATGAACTAGTGAACTAACTAGTAAAAAGCCTCTAGCATAAAAGTGACTCAAATTTTACCAAGCTTGAGTCACTAAAAATGAAAAATCAAGTCAAAAATCCTTGTTGTTGTACTGTCCAAGATACAGTCTTGAGTCAAACTGAAATTCTGAGATGAATTAATGACAGAATGGGTCAAAGCAAACCTGTGTCAAAGCTACCAGATCTACTTCAAAACACTGTCTGTACATTACAGTACATTCACCTTACAGGTTCTTTGTAGAAATCTATTGTATAAATGTAGTTAAATCACTAAATATATGTAATAACACTCAATCGTACACATTGAAAATATCAGATAACCAGCACTTTTGTCATTTGTTTTCCAATTTGTCTTATTAAAGTATGTAAGATCCAATACATTTATTCTCTGAGGCAGATCATTTGTAAAAAAAAAAAAAAAAAAAAAATGCAGACCACTGATGTAAACAGTATGAGTAATAAAAGCCTCACTGCAGTCATTCCACATTTTGAAATAGCTGTAAAGAGTCCAGCTGACCATTACTCAGTAATAATAGAGTTCCACTCAGCAGATTCACACACTGCTCAGTGACTGTCTGACAGTTCATCGTATCACACACTGACAGTCTTTGTGTTGAGGAGTGTTGCGGCTGTCACGCTCATCTGTTTCATTTAATAGCCCCTCACACACACACACACACACACACGCACGCACGCACACACACACACACACACACACACACACACACACACACACACAC
>JAPQRP010000020.1:33092308-33124595 GCA_037367295.1 Apogon hyalosoma
TCCTTTAATTGAATAGCTCCATGTGTCTGTGTATGTGATCCCAGCTGAGCTCATTCAGTTCATACAGAGAATTTATATGAAGTTTTTGAGCTTTATTATATTTATTTTTAAATATATTTATTTTTATTATATTTATTATTTCCATTTCTTTATTTTTAATTTTACTGTAACTGGGTTTTTTTTTCATCTTTTTATTTCCCTGTGTGCTTGTATTTAGTGCAAGGCACAGGGGACTATTGTTCGTCATACTTGTTGTTATTATTATTATTATTCCCTGTGTGCTTGCATGTAGTGCAAGGCACAGGGGACTATTGTTTGTCATATTTATTATTATTTTGACTTACACATAAACTTTGGGGAAAAAAATGCGGCCCACACCATTGGAAATAGACCAAAACATGCAACTGCAAAAAATGTGCAGTCTGGTCTCGAAAGATGTGCTATCTGTTTAGATTGACATTCCGATTTTTGTTAAAATTGCGAAAAACCAGTCAAAAATCTCCATCCAAAATGAATTGGGCCATTTTCAAGTGGCTACCATTTCCAGATGATTTGTCCTAAAATTATTCGGTCAACACAAAAATGTTCAGCTTGGCCCAAAGATTATTGATGTGATCTCGTGGTAACAATATCACTTACGGTTTTCGCACAAAAATGTGAACAAAAACCCCATTCATTTTCAATGGCAGTAACATAAAAGTTGCAGTTTTTCACACTGCTCCTGCTTTGCCATACTTTTACCTATAGTCTTCATTTAAACTTTAAAACGCAGGCATTTTTGTCATCTCTCCAAGAATGTCTTTGGTATGAGGATGGGGTTTACGGTTTTTGATAGACGAGTCTTCAAAACCCCCTGGGTTGAGTCAAAATCTGACTTTTTAGAGTGGGTGATGTCATCGGCTAGAATGGAAGAGCAGCAAAAATTTACCTGAAAATTTTCTGAAAAACTCACCTTCCCGGCCAAACGATACATACAAGGTGAATGATCATTTCCAAAAATGTAGCCACGGTTCCTAGGATTCAAACGAACCCATGTTTGAAGACCTAGCTCTTTTTAAAGTGAAATGGCAGGCAGTAGTTTAGGGGCCAGTCCCTCTTCAGCTCCTATTCAAACCAATACAAATCTGGATCAAATGGATCTACTTGCTCCTGGTGAGTTGACTGTTTTTACACTGCCATAAATTGGTGATTTCTCACAGTATGAACAAAAAAACTACATCAGTGTGTTCCCCTGGTCCTTCTGCCTCTCATGATCATGTTAGTTTTCACCTATCATTCACAGTTTTCCCATAATTCGCAGGAATTCGAGAGCAGTTTCAGAGCATAAATGTGTTGTGTCTGTGTGTTAAGTGCCTGCGGTGTCCGTTGTCATTGTAAAGGCACTTGTGGTCTGTGTGGCACAGCTGCACACACACACCTGTATTATATTTATTTTTGAAATATATTTAATTTTTATTGTGTTTATTATTTATTATTTCTGTTTATTTATTTTTTATTTTATTGTAGCTGTATTCTTTCATCCCTATTTTTGTTGTGGAGCTTTAATTACCTTATTTGGCTCCAGCTGTGTCACACGCACCATAGGTGCCGTTACCATGACAACAGACAGGCACTTAAGACAGAGACACAGAGAAATGCTGAGTCAGGGTGTGAAAGTGCTCCCAAACTCCTGCTAATTTTGGAAAAACTGTAAATGATAGGTGAAAACTAAAGTGATCATGAGCAGCAGAAGAACCTGGGGAACACACTGATGTAATTTTTTTGTCTGTACTGTGAGAAATGACCGACTTAGGGCAGTGTAAAAACAGTCAACTCAGCATGAGTAAGCAGATCTGTTTGGTCCAAATTTGTATTGTTTTGAATAGGAGCTGAGGGCAACACGGTGGTGCAGTGGATAGCATTCGTACCTCACAGCACAGGTCCTGGGTTCTATTCCAACACCAGTCGATGGGGGTGGGACCTTTCTGTTTGGAGTTTGCATGTTCTCCCCGTGTCTGCGTGGGTTCTCTCCAGGTATTCCTGCTTCCTCCCACCATCCAAAGACATGCACTGATAGGTTAATCAGTTAATCTAAATTGCCCATAGGTGTGAATGTGAGAGTGATTGTTTGTCTCTATATGTCAGCCCTGCGATGAACTGGCGAAATGTCCAGGCCTTCGCCCATATGTAGCTGGGATAGGCTCCAAGCGACTCCCATGACCCTAGTGAGGATAAAGCGGGTTCAGAAAATTAATGAATGAATGAATAGGAGCTGAGGAGGAAGTTGGGCCTAAACTACTGCCTGCCATTTCACTTTAAAAAGAGCTAGGTCTGCAAACATGGGTTCATTTGAATCCTAGAAACCGTGGCTACATTTTTGGAAAAGATAATTTGCCTGCTATGTATTGTTTGGCTGGGAGGGCGAGTTATTCAGAAAATTTTCAGGTAAATTTTCACTGCTCTTCCACTCTAGTGATGACATCACCAACTGTATAAAAAGCAGATTTTGACTCAGCCCAGGGGGTTTTGAAGACTCGTCTATCGAAAACCATAAACCCCATCCTCATACCAAAGACATTCTTGGAGAGATGACAAAAATGCCTGCGTTTTAAAGTTTAAATGAAGTCTGTAGGTGAAAGTATGGCGAAGCAGGAGCAGTGGCAAAAAAGGCAACTCCCATTAAGAATTAATGGGTTTTTTTATCACAATTTTGTGCAAAAACCATAAGTGATATCATTACCATGATAATCATGATAATGTTTGAGCCAAGCTGAATATTTCTGCGTCGACGCAATAATTTTATGACAAATCGTTTGGAAATGGGAGCCACTTGAAAATGGCCCAATTCATTTTGGATGGAGATTTTTGACTGGTTTTTCACATTTTTTACAAAATCTGTGCATAGGAATGTCAATAAAAATAATAGCACATCTTTCGAGACCAAACCGCACATTTTTTCAATTACATGTTGTGGTGTATTTCCAATGGTGTGGGCCGCATTTTTTTTCAAAGTTTTTTGTATAATAATAATAATAATAATAATAAGTCATAATAATAATAAATATGACGAACAGTAGTCCCCAATGCCTTGCATTACATGCAAGCACACAGGGAATAATAAATATGATGAACAATAGTCCCCTGTGCCTTGCATTACATGCAAGCACACGGGGAATGAGACTGTGCAGATCTGATGGTCGACACTGACCCATAGGTGGTTGTATTAAAAGTCCAGTGTGTAAACTTTAAGGGGAGGATTGAACTGCGGATATTGAAGAAAGAATTAGAATAGTCTTTTCATTATGCATATGTATATGTGTATAATCATAGGAAAATGAGAATTGTGGCATTTTCATTACCTTTGAATGAGTTATTTATATCTAAAGAGGAAATGACTTCTCTTCCAGAGTCGGCCATGATGCACAGTCACTGAACAGACTTCCTCTCTTCTTCCTTTAAATATTTTATTCTATGTATGTAGTGGGTTATATTCAGTGAGATGCAGGTATAAGTCAAAACAAGGGGAGAATGAGGGGGTTATTTAGTTTGTTGCAGTTTGTATCTTAACCACTAGATATCACTAAATGTCTTAATAAATATCTGAGCTTTTACCTTGTAAAGCTGTCTTAACTGTGAATGATCCTGCTGCATGACAGATTTGGTCCCCACGTTAATAATCAATTCTTCCATAACTCTCATAATTGCAAAGAAAAATGACTGTTTGTGTATCATAAAGACACTGCATGTGAATCACTTGCAAATAAACACATTGAAATGTTAAAGGATCTTACATGGCCGTTCCAGTTGTGAACATGTGTTTTGTGTTGTGCAGGATGATGAATACACCCATCTTTACACACTGATCGTCAACCCTGACAACACCTATGAGGTCAAAATTGACAATAAGAAGGTGGAGTTTGGCAGCCTGGAAGATGACTGGGACTTCTTACCCCCCAAAAAAATAAAGGATCCTGAAGCCAAAAAACCAGAGGACTGGGATGACAGGGAGAAGATCCCAGACCCTGATGATAAGAAACCAGAGGTTGGTCTGCTTGAGCTGTTTAGACTTTTTTTTTTTTACCCCACAATCTTATTTATTAATCAAACAGATGTCACTTTGTGTTTAAAAAAAAAAATCCTACACTTGTGTTACTAAAATGTCTATATTCTGCTTTTGAGAAATCATGTTTCTGCTTGAATAACTGTGGTAGGACTGGGACAAGCCTGAGAACATCCCAGACCCTGATGCTAAGAAGCCTGATGATTGGGATGATGAGATGGATGGGGAGTGGGAGCCACCTATGGTCACCAACCCTGATTACAAGGTAAACAGCAAACATTTATATCCCTTAATGTTACACACCTGGTATGCCAGTGTCAGGTGCAGATAATACTGATGCTAATGATGCGGGTATTCCAGATGAGCGGTTTGCAATTCATTTACATCCGGTCTGTTTACCTGTTTGCTCTTCCACAGGGCGAGTGGAAGCCCAGAGAGATCGACAATCCTGCCTACAAGGGCAAATGGATCCACCCTGAGACTGACAACCCAGAGTACACAGCTGACCCTGAGATCTACAAATACGACAGCATTGGAGTAATCGGACTGGACTTGTGGCAGGTGGGGTACTCAGTTTCCTCAATAGTTATCTGTTTAGTGGGCTTACAAACTAGCAACCCTTATTTATATTCCTTTGACAGCGACTGTTCACTTAAAAACACTTAAAAACCATCGAACCTGACTTATCAGGTGCACTACTGCCCTCAGTGGCCCGACTTATCAGTGAATGCCAGAGGTTTTGTATGGACAGATGGACTGACAACCAGCTGATGACAATACTTAGTGTGGCCAAGGGTAAAAATCACAGATTTGTCTTTGTTGAAGTCTGAGTTTTGCTCAAGTATTCACTTGTACTATCATGTAGAAACTATTTCTCTAGTACATTGTCACTATTGCACCCCAACATTGATTTTTACATATATGAAATTGTTAAATGTAATGATTTAATTTACAAAAATTAATGAACTACATTCCAAATCAGTACATTTAAATTGCCAGGTTTGTTTTTATTGCTGTCTCATTGAGACAGTGTCTTTAGTTGTTCCTCACACTATGACTACACCATGGACATGTACAGGAGGATATTTCCTACACCTTTCTCCTTAATATACAGGGTGTCCCAAAAAAATGTATACACACTTTAAATAATTAGAAAGTAGGTGTTTATTAAACTTCATTTAATTTTCAAAATGTAATAGAATTTACAAACATCATTTTATTGTTTTGTCACTGCCTGTTCTCAAACTGATGTCCGTTCTGGTCCAGACACTGGTGACAACGCGAAGCAATGGAATCACATCACCAAGCAATTCCCTTGGTATTTGCGTGCATTTACGTTCAATGGCTGTTCTCAATTCAGCGACTGTTGCTGGTCTCATAGTGTAGACTTTGTCTTTTAGGTATCCCCATAAAAAAAAGTCTAGTGGTGTGAGGTCTGGTGAACGCGGAGGGTATTCAACAAAAACCCTCCATCCAGTCCAACTGTTTGGCAAGATCTCATCAAGGAAGGATCTAACAACACAATTGTAGTGTGGGGGTGCCCCATCTTGCTGAAAATAAAATTCCTCATCTTCAAAGTCTTCTCTAATACTTGGTATGACAGACTGTTGCAGCAAGTTCAAGTAAGCGGGACCAGGTACAGTAGCGTCAAAAAGAATGGTCCAATTCATCCTCTTGATGATAAGCCGCACCACATTAATTCCTAGTGAATTAACATGGTGGTCGACCATAATGTGGATTCTCAGGTCCCCAGTCGGTGCAATTGTGGCAGTTAATTGAAGCATTTAATTAAGTTATCAGCTGCTAAAGTGTGTATACATTTTTTGGGACACCCTGTATAAGTGTCTATGTGTATTTGTCACTGCTTGACACATGGCTGCATTATCAATAAGAATAGTCATATTTGGAATGTCACTTGTATCACAAAAGGCTGAAGTTTAAAGGTCCAGATTTAGGAGGATGTAGTTTTCTTTACAAAAATTGTACAAAATAAACACAATCTCTGTCTGGTTATATTTTTTCTGTTAATTTATATCAAGTTAGAGTTGTTTTAAACAGTGTCATTTCTTTGATAACCAATCCACCAGGCCTAGATCTTAATATTCCCAACAGTAATTGCTGTATGACTTAACCAAAATTTGCAACCCTGCTTGCAAAATATGAGTCAAATGGAATAAACAGTTTGGGTTTGATTATTGATTCCAAATCTTAGGGCTTCAGTGTGTGTGTATGTGTTGAAGCATTTGTACTTGTGTTTTTCAGTTAAAGGCTCTCTTTTGTCCAAAACATTTGATTATTCACTTATAACTACCAGTAATATGTGTTAACATTTTGATGCTTCTTTGTAGGTGAAGTCAGGTACAATCTTTGACAACTTCCTGATCACCAATGACCCAAACCTGGCAGAGGAAGTGGGCAATGACACATGGGGCAAAACCAGGGTAAGCTGATGTTTTGGTCTTAGTTTGAAGCTGTAGACATGTCTGAACACCTCTCTCATAGCTTTTTGTGGACACACATAATCTAATGGTAGAGTCCCCTGAGACTCAATGTTTGATCATTGATGACTTTCTAATCAATTGCTTGACTTTGCTCAGGATGCAGAGAAGAAGATGAAGGAGAGTCAAGAGGAGGAGGAGCGAAAGAAACGGGAGGAGGAGGACAAGAAGAGGAGAGAAGCAAAGGAGGAAGAAGAGGAAGAGGAGGATGAGGAGAAAGACGAGGAGGAGGATGAAGAGGAGGAGGAAGAAGATGAGGAGCATGAAGAGGAGGAGGAGGAGGAGGATGAAGGCACAGACTCTAAACTGAAGGATGAGTTATAAAGTCCACAGGAACTTCCAAGAGAGAAACTGGACTGAGGTGATGGACACTGAGGGGGGCGGGGTTCTACATTTGTTTGTTTACAAAACCAGGAAATGCGTGAAAAGGGCAATTATTATTATTATGTGTTCTGTTGTTGTTATTATTATTATTATTATTATTATTATTATATAAAACTATAAAATTACAAAAATGTTATAATGAATGTGAAGACCACAAATTCTAAAAGTACCAACTGATGTTTGTGTTTTGTAAAAATCTTGGGTTTTAAGTATAATGTTGTGATGGCATGAAAGCTGTTGGTATATGAATAATACCTTGACAATGCTTTGTTTACCTCATATGTTTTGTTTGTTTTATTAATCTGTGTCACATGTGTGGTTTTTTTTTTTTTGGTCTTTTAAAAACATTCATATCTCTGAATCTTTCTCTGGTCCTCGATCTCTAGGGATTTGATGACATCTTATACTGTTTTGTCATATCTAAACCTGTCTAATTGGAACAAAGCTTAATGACATGGAGACCAGAGTGCATCAATGACATTTAACCGCTTGTTGAATTAAAGCCAACGTTGCCCATAGGATGGTACTTAAAAGTTCTCTGAGATAAAACTCTTTGCATAGTTTTGTACTGTATAGTTAATACTTTTTCCACTTCAATGCACATACTGTAGTCTTGTCTGAAAACTCTTGTCAAACTCAGATGTTACGAGCACTCCAGTAGCAGAAAAACCTCCACTGATTTAGTCTATCAACTTGACTCATAGCTGGTGTACATTCCTCATTTCTGATGCTGACATCACTGCACTGCTGTTTCCCAAAACACTGTCCCAACCAACTGGAAGATGACCCTTTTGTAAAGACACATTTTGTACTAATGATAGTAAGTGAAGTGGATGATTTTCAGGTCACTGTGTACTGAAACAGACAGGTACCTGTCAATAAAAACAACCAGAGGAAAATCAGCAAAATTCCATTCTCAGACTTTTTTTTTTGTTTTTACTTGGAAAGTGGCAGATTGTGTTTTTATGTGGAGATCAGCTTTTTATACTGTTTTTCTGCCGTTTAACAGTGTTATTTCTCTATCCAATTTCCACTGTAAAAAAAAAAGTGAGACTTGATTGAATTATAACTTAAATCAATACAGCATGGACTCAAGGTAGGTTCCTATTGAGTAAACTTTAATGATGAAAGTAATGAAATTGGTAAATTTTACTTTCAACTACTGATTTCCATCATCTTTGAGTTTCCACCTGAATTTTAATCTAATTTTAATGTTTGATATTTGAAATTAATAACTTTTAGGGGTTTGATTAAGTTAAATTAGCTCTTAACTAATGTTGGGTTTCTGTGCTTCGTATTAGTTTGATTTATTTATAATATTTCTCTAAATCTTGTGAGCAATAAAGAGATGCTATGGGGTGGAAATAAGTGTGGCAGTAACTAAATTAAGAATTGAATGAAACGGTGTTCCTTAAATGATTATTATTTAATAAAACTAAATCTAAAATGTTTTAGACCTTTAGAATTTAAAAAAAAAATCTATTATTTTTGTGAAATATTTTCTAAATCTAACTATTTTTCAGCTAATCTTGTATGTTTTAGGATGGATAAAATACAGAGACCAAACTTCGTTATGGGGATCGTAAAGTTAGTTAACCTTTGACCCTCTGGACAATAGAATAGAATAGAATGCAACAGAACTTATCATTGTACCTACAAAAATACACAATGAGATTTCTGTCTGTCTGTCCATACAACATAAAATGCAGCATCCAAGGCAGTGTGTGTTGCCTTGTCTGTCCACTGGTGTCCAGAGTGTCCCTTGTCCTTGTGTGTAATGTCCCGGGCTGTTATTGGCTGCAGACTCCGAGTTCATTGAAGTCCTGGTCTTGCTGCGCCAGTCCAGTGCCGGGTTCCTGTGTTAGTCCCGGTCCTGCTGTTGTGATCCAGTGCCGAGTTCTTGAGTGAGGCTCGGTCCTGCTGATCCAGTGCCGGGTTTTCCAGCAGCCTCTGCCTGTGTCTGGCAGCAGCAGCATGAAGGCAGTGGGAAACAGAAACACTATGGCTGCCACTCTGTCTCTTACTCAGGTAACACTGTCTTACAACTCAAATCTAACGACATAAAACCTCCTATGTCCTCTGCCTGTCCTGCACCGAGGTATTTTAACAGCGTTAGGGGACCCGAGCTCGAAGGGCCGCGGGCTTTCCTCGGTCCTCGTCCCTCTTTTTGGAAGTTCAGTCCTGCTGTGACTGGGAAAAGTTTCTGCCTAATCTCTTTGGGGACTGCGTAAGGGCGTAGCTAGCTAGCTAGCTTGCAAGCTAACAGCTAGTTTGTGTAAAGTGTTGGGATGTTTTATGGCCGCTTTGACACGTCCGTGAGAAGCCCTGTAAGGTTTCCTGTGTTATTTCGTTTGGCGGTGCGTATAAGTATGTTTGCCCGCAGGCGGGTTGGTCCATGTCAGGGAGATGCGGAGAACAGCTCCATGTGTGCTGCTGTTGTGGATCCACTGTCATTTTCCTTTGCTTCAGGAGCTTTGCTAACATTGTTTTCCGCTATGAAAACACAAGTTTCAGTTCCTTCGTACGTTTAACGCAGCTTCTGTCTTGTGTAGCCTGTTATTTGGTGAGGCTGGCTGACTAACCTGTTTACCGCTATTATTAGTCATAAATAGGCTTCATTGAATGAGTTTTTGCCCTTTCCCTTTGACCTTACGGAGATGATCTCGAATTGTAAAATATTACCTTCTACTTACTCTGTGTGTAGTCGACTAAACACAGCAGATAGAGCTATCAGTTGTCTTGCAACACAATTCAACTAGTAAGAGGAAGTGGACTTGAACAGCCACTACAGCTGTGTTTCACTGAGTAGCTGTATTTAATGTGTGGAAATGTGTTAGTTAGCAGAGTAAATGAGTTATTTAGCAGGTAGCAATGAGAGGCTCCAGTCCCAGACCTGTTACCCGAGCTCCTGTTGCCTCTAACAACAGACAAGAGCTGTCTGTCTCTGTCTGTTTGTCTGTCTCTGTCTGTATGTCTGTCTGTATGTCTATCTCTCTGTCTGTATGTCTGTCTACACAACCTCTGACATCTGTGTCCTCATGCTCTGTCAGGCAGACATGCTTATTTGAAGTGAAACCACACCACCGCATTATCCTTTCTCTCACTGTTTTGTGTAGCGGGTGACATTACTGTGTTTATCGTCACGGGGTAGATTAGGGAACTGAAATTTCTAGAGCAAACTAGACTGACCTGTGGGCTCCTGTACAGTTGTATATCTTGCTCTCTGTTGCAGTTTTTGTATGGGCTTAGCTGGACAGTGATTGAGGGGTGTTTTTTCAATGCTCAATTAAAGAAACGCCCGTACAATGACCACTGTGTTACAACCGCCAACAGTTCCAGGCACAGTATTGTCTGTCAGAAAAAAGTTGCACTGGCCACAGAAAGATAAGTGTGTGGACGGTTATCTCACCATAAATTGACAGTTGACAAAGCTGAAACTATTCCTAAGCTGATCTCTGGCAGGGTTTTACTCTTTTTTTTTTATAACTGATCTCAGAAATGAGAAGTAACTAAAGTAGTCAGCCATGAGTGTCCTCATGGTTTGTTTTACATTAGTGAGTGATTTGTGAATGTCTCTGTGGAGATAGTGCAAGGCTCCATTACCACTGGATAAAAACGCAACTCCCCAGCTGATTCACAGTCCAAACAATTACTGTCCACTCCTTTCCTCCCTCCCTGCACCTGTCCATGTAGAAGCCTAACATATTTTCAGCTATACCAAGCAAAGGAAATGCTGATCCATTTCCTGTTCAGTTCAACTGTGAAGGATCCATTCTATTAAAGAGGAAAGGGGGTGTTGTTTAAGGAGGATATGACAAGTGATGTTTGTGGAGTAACAGCCTGTTGTTGGCTCCTGAAAATGTTTCTGCTGAAGGCAGATATCTCACAAATCAGACCATCTTCATCTGTTTGGCAGCAGAGATCTGTGTCTGACTCATACTCAAGTTGATCATATGGTGTAAGCCATAAATATTAACTGAGAGACTGTGCTAGAGAATAACACTGACTCATTTATTTGTGAATGGGACAATGTAACAACAGTGGTGTCTGATGCTGTCATGCAGACCTGTTCCTCCTGTAGGTTAATCTCCGTTTAATTTATGCTGTAACTCATGACCATAGTTAAATACTCATAATGTGTCTTTTGTTTGCCTTTTTTTTTAAATCTTAATCTGAACAGTGATTTAATCTCATAGTGACTCATTTATCTGCCAGATGTGTGGAGTCATTGTCAACTGTAACAACATTGTTTTTAATGTACAATTCTTGTCTTTATTACCAGCTTTCCAGTGGAAATCCCATCTATGACAAATATTATAGACAGGTATGAAAACATCCCTGCATGTTTCATTTATTTCTGTTTTTAAAACTTAAGTGCTTTTTTTAGCCTATACATTTTAAACAATGCTTGGTAAATAGAGCAGAATTAAAGCAACACATTAAACATTTTATTAGAGAACCATTATTCAACCAGGTTACCTCTTCTCAGTTGTAAGGATGTGTTTTTTCACAGTTTCTTGAGTTTTCAGAATTCCCTTTCAAAAATTACTCAAGAAAATAGTTTCTAAAATAAAAATGGTCGATTATGTTAAATACTAAGAAATTTCACCCCATCTCAGTATGATTGTTTGGTCAAGAGTGGAGACTAAAAACATGTAGAGAAAACATGTCCTCCTGTAGGTTAAGATTACTGAGGCCTTTCAGTGGATTCTGTAGCTGTGTTAATATGTAAACTGTAGTGTGGCATAGATTTCTTTTCTGTGCTATCAGTGTCAGTGTGTGTCCAGTAAAGGAAGAACCTCTATGAATTAATAATGTTGCCTTTGCCCAACATGTCAGGGGAGCTCAGTGAAGGCTTCATCAAACAGATGCCACACAGGCTCATAGACTGAGAAAGTAGCTTTGGTTTATTGTTAGTATTGATTTAAGTGACTCAGAGAAAACCCCTCGGCTACAGATCAGGTCTCACTGATTTCAGTTGTCCTTTGTTTCACTCTCATTTACCATTAACAAGTAATTACACTTAAGATTCAACCTGTGTTTATTTTGTGTTGTTCTTGAACTGGTAAAATGGTATTTACAGTGTTTCTATCATAAATAGAATAAGCTTTACTGATGTGTCTGTGGTGTTTTTGTGCAGGTCGATCCAACAGGCAGTGGGCGGGTGGCAGCAGCTGATGCAGCTCTGTTTCTAAAGAGGTCAGCTTTGGCCGACCTGGTCCTGGGGAAGGTGAGCTCAGGTGTTGTATTTTGTTATATTTTTTGGTTTTATGATGGTAGAAATAACTGTGTAAACTGTTTGTGTGTGTAGATCTGGGATTTGGCTGACTCAGAACGTAAAGGCTCTCTCAACAAACAGGTATACAAATATTATGAAGAACATGATTCAAAGGCACTGTGTACATGCTACCATTAGATTTAATATCACTCTTTCTCTGTTCCCTCTAGCAATTCTTTGTAGCCTTGCGGTTGGTGGCCTGTGCTCAGAATGGCCTGGAGGTGGCACTCAAGAGCCTTAATGTAGCTGTTCCTCCCCCCAAATTTGTGAGTCTGCTGTTGTACAATAAATACTAAGTACAGTATGTGACATGTTGTTGATGTGGGGATACCGCTGTGAAGAAGGCTAAATGATGCTGCTTAATTTACCCTATATTACAAGTGTTGGTTTTAACAAAGAAATGTACAGCTGTTTAAACAAAATGTTTAAAGTTGTTTCTGTCATTTATTAACCTGAATATATTCAGATGAATACATTTTTATGAGTTAATCCATTTTTGTTTATTTCCAGCATGATACAAGCAGTCCATTGTTAGCAGGGGGAGTAGCGGTTGATATTCCCTGGGTTGTCAAGGTGAGGCCTTTGTTTTTTGTTTTGTTTGTTTTTTTGGAGATCTACACTACCTGTACATTATCTTTTCCACATGAAGTCGGTGCTCAACGAAAGTAGTGTGCCAAGAATGGCTTTAAGAATATGTTGGATGCATATTTGCACACATGGAACAGTGTATTAAAAGTAAAGAAATTCCAGTTAAAGTGTGATTTCACCCTGTGCTAAGAACAACAGGTCACCTATACAGAACCCTATGGGGATCTGACAGGTGAGTTTGTTTTTTTTTTTTTTACATAGTTACAACTTTCCAGCTGATGTGATGCATATAGAGTTTATAGCTAGTGCTAGTTTTTAACTCCTGTCCCTGGTTGGGCTCTCCGACAACATTGCAGTACAAGTATAAAATGTACATCATTTAAAACGATCATTCCATACATAAAAGTATAATATATGTAAAATATACATCATTTAAAATGAACATACCATATACTTCACAGCAATTAGAGTATTGTTGTTGTACAGTCCTTTCTTACAAGACACTGAAATCCTTAAGCAGTTTCTAAGCATGAAGAACAACCCTTCATTGTATGTTATTGCATTAAATTATCAGATTGAAGATGCCGCTTTAGAAGGTGAGGGAGTCCTGTGGTTGTGACTAACAGAAGCATACAGCAGATGCTTACTGAAGGGCAGCTGGGCCACACACTCCTAATTACATTGATACAGGGACATTGATAGTGATGTGTAATATAGATATCATGATGTAGAGCTATGTTTCACAAACTTTGGGTCTGAACACAAATGGGTCCCAAACCGGCAGAATAAAAGGCAAAATAATGCTGCGCTACAGGCAGGAATCACTGTGTTTTCAAATAATCAATCAAATTTTATATATGTAGCTCCAAATCATAACAAAAGTTATCTCATGACACTTTGCATATAGAACTGGTCGAAACTAGACTCTCTTTTGTCTGCCTGAATCTGAAAACTTTAAAGGTTCATTTCTGTTATTGTGGGATGAAGCCAAAAGGAAAATGCAAAGAAAAGTTTCTAAATGTTGCCTCGTTCAGGGTAGAGGATTGCTTAAAGCTAAACAACTCGGACCAATTTAGTATCAAAACAAGTCCAAGCATGTTTTACCACCTCAAAAGGAAAAGTAAATCAGTTATGTTAATTTGCATTTATCTTTTTATTTTGTTAGTGATTACTGTTTTTGAAAACTAGTTCATATTACTTGGTAGTTGTAGCTGAGATTAACATTCCCTCATTTCCAGTTCAAATTATGCTGTGAAAGTCTGTAAAACATGTAGGTTTTAAGAAAATGTACAATGTAATTTACAAATTTGGTCATAAAAACAACTAATTTCTCTTGTGGGTTTTGAGCTGGAAAAGTTTGGGAACCCCTGATTTAGAGTAATCTCAAATAATTGACTTTATCAAGATGATACAGAGGGAAGTGGTATGTTTACCCAGATTTACCAGCATGGACGTGCCTTGTGACAGTTATTTCATATACTTCAGTGTACAGATCAAAGACCTTGTCATTGTATTTCTTTGAGTGGTCCTTCATGATATGTACACACCCTCCTCACAGGGGTTTGTCTTACAATGTATACATGTCAAGTGTGTAAAAAATCAAGTCATTCAACATAGTACTGTCAATCAAATTTTAGAAGCAAGTTTTTGCATTTACACCATTGTGTAAATGTTATTTCTTTAACACACACTCACTTCAATTAGAAATGCAGTACTGTGTAAAAGTCCTGATCCAACATTAGGTTTGTTGGTTTATTAAAGTTCTATTGTTCACACATATGCATTTGTCTGTGTCTGTATTAGATCCGGATATATGTAAAGTGTGAACAGCAGGAAAAACTACAGTTTCAGGTTAAAAACAGCTTCTGTATACCACAGTGGTCGTATTTAGTGTGACCTCCCTTTGTATTTAACATGTTTTAACCCTTTTGTTCAGACAATATGAGATTTATTGCATTCATTTTCCGATGTTTTATAGCTCTTTTCATTCAACACGTCAGATGTCTCTAAGTGTTTGTACTGCTTCTTGTCATTGGGTCAGAGGTCACACTAAATAGTGACTTTAACCTGTGCAACACATTTAGTTCAATTTTTGTGTAGCTTTTAAGGCTGTGCACACATTTCCTGTATTTTCTTGTTGTATCTGAAGAAAAGAGAAATAAAAAGGTTTGATCATTTCAACCCTGCATATTTAAATTAAGTATTTACTCCTGTTTCTAATGTTTCTTATTAGTACAATCACAACAATCACAAACTTTTTATTGTGCTTTTTGCAGCCGGAAGAGAAAATGAAGTTTGATTCCATCTTTGACAGTTTGGGTCCAGTAGGGGGTATGCTAACAGGAGAAAAAGTGAAGCCTGTCCTGTTGAACTCCAAACTGCCAGTCGACATCCTGGGCAGGGTATGGTCATAACTATGCTAATTGGACAAATAAACATAGAAAATAAGGGTAAAAAAGTGACCGATTACAAATGGAGACTGTTGGATATGTCATATTTAACACTCTAAATAACACCAAATGAAACAACACAATGCAGAATATAAAAGAGAAGGTGTAGAAAATGAAAGCAGAGAATTGTGAGCTATTACTGACTCAGTTCTGTCATGTACGTACAGTACACTGGTATGTGCCATGAATTCATAAATGGTTAACAATAATGTCTCTGTTGAAGGTGTGGGAGCTCAGTGACCTCGACAGGGATGGCATGTTGGACAAGGATGAATTTTCTGTGGTAAGAAATGAGGAAATATTACACAGACAGAGAAACACAGTGGCTCCACTTGGATTCTGTTGTTATTTTCAGTTTTTGCTGTTTCTGTATTAATATTATATTTTCCTGTTCGTGTTGTATAATAAACTGTCAGACAAGAACAGGAATGAAACACAAATGCTTAACTGTTGTACTGAAGTAGTGGTTTCAGGTAATCGATACTTTAAATGAGTATTTGTTTTCCTTTTAATTCCTAGATTTTATCACAAGTATCACTACTTTCTAGTCCTTAAATTTTCCCAACAGTTTTTTTAGTTCTTGTGCATTGTAATTATTTTATTCAGCATATATTTGCACTGTTTTACAATATCTAGATTCCTACCAAATGGATTGAACATTAACATGTAAAAAAAGACAAACCCTTGGTGTTTCCATTGGTTCATATTTTACACAGAACCACAGCATAATAACATGAAAAAAACAATTGCATATATATGTAACAAGTGAAAAACAGAGGGCAAAGGGTGACATCATGGAGAAAAGATAATGTTTTCATTATGTCATCGTCTTATTTGTGGTACTGTTACTGACCCTGAAAACTGATTTGCACTTTGGAATGAAAATAATGGTCATTATTTTCAGTCTATTGTTTGATTTGAGGTTAAAATGGTTCAATAATTTCCATCTTACATTAATTAATTAACTTTACTGGAGTAAATAAGGCGAATCAGTGCTTTTACTTTTTCAAGATTAGTATTTGTACTTCTGCATGAGTCCTACAAACTTAGACCGATCTCCACACTTTATTAGCTCAGTGACAGTTCTTTAAATGGGTCTGAATCCCCACGGTGGTTCTGGAATAGGCATAAAAGTTCACTGGCTTGTTTGGCTACTTCTCATGCAGTGCTGAGCTCAGGATCCTGCAACAGTGAATTTGCAAAATAGTCAGATGAGGACACATGTAGTGGTATTAAAATGAGTAAATCTTTGCCAGAGTATGTTGTCCAGAAAGACAGAACTTGTTTGGATGGTTGTGCCCAGATAGTGGAAGATGGACAATGATGGTCCTGTCACTGTGCGACAGAAATTATTATCCGGACTACATCTGCAGGCATCTAGAAACAGATTCGAAAGTTTTTATTCACTATTTTTTTTTCCCTGCTCATGTAATGAATGCAGCTCATGGACATTGTGAGGAGGGTTTCTTTGAAGACAGCCTGACTTCAGGTTGGTTTATGGGAACTGGTCTGTATTATTCTGTTATTGATGTGTTGTTGTGTGTTGTACCCTCCTCAGGCCATGTATCTGGTGTACAGAGCTCTGGAGGGGGAGCCCGTCCCCATGTCCCTACCACCTCCCCTGGTTCCATCCTCAAAGAGGAAAAAGCCCTCAGTGCCTCCTGTGATGCCCCTGCTACCATCGCCCCCCTCCGTCAAAGACAGTCGCTCCTCCCACGCCGGCTCTAAGACCATGCCCCACCCCCCTAAACCTGCCCCAGCTCCTGTCCCAACACCAGCGTCCATCCCTGTGAGTACAGGACCTCCAACTCCCCCCCTCCACAATACCCAGCCAAACCTTCTGCTTTGTGTTTTCATTGTTACAACATAGCTGTAGAGACAGACAGATAAGATGATTTCAAACTGGCTAGTTCAGTGTGTGTTTCAAAAGAACAAGACAAACGAGAGGGTGAGTGTGAAGGTAGGTGAGCTTTGACTGGTATTTACTGAGCTTTAGGTTTGACTGAAATCCATGTACATTTACACAAACACACTGACAAGTTTCTCTTTTATTACTTGTCTTCTTCAGTGGGTGGTGTCTCCAGCTGACAAAGCTAAATACGATGAGCTGTTCAACAAGACTGATGGGGACATGGACGGACTGGTGTCTGGACCCGAAGTCAGAGACATTTTCCTCAAGACTGGGCTTCCATCAGCCACACTCGCTCGCATCTGGTACGTAGGAAGATCCCCCTCTGCTCCGTCTGTCTGCCTTTGATACTCAGCACTAACGCACTTAGTCTCAGTTTTGCATTTTATTGTGAAGCCTGAAGTGCAACCGTGTGGTTATATCACACATACAGTACTGTGCAAAAGTTGCTTTGCTGTTGCTGCTCTTTGCTGGGTTGTAAATGAGCATAAAATTAGTAGTTTTCCCTGAGTCTATTCAAAGACATCAGGAGAAAACAGGAAATGCATTCAGGTTATTAAACACACACAGAAATCACATTTAATTGACTTCTGCTGGCAAAAAGATTATTTAGTGTAATAATTTCTATTTCCATGTTCAAAAGGAACCCAGAAGATCTCATTTAGTTTGTCCAGGTCACAGGAAATGTGTCATGTCTTTTGTCTGTAGAAACCTTATTTCCATGACACTTTAGCTTTAAATGCTGTTTACATGTTTCCTGTGTATTCTCGTTGTTTCTTGACTGACACAGAACTGTAGATCAGTGATGGCTCTTCAAGCACTGTTTCCTTTATGTACAAACATTAATTCAGTATTTCCATTGTAGATCATGGACTATCCAAACCTCTTCCAGTCTTGTTTTGTAGAACACTTATTTTCAATGTCAGCCCTGCGATGTACTGGCGACATGTCCAGGGTGTACCCCGCCTTCACCCATAAGTGGCTGGGAGAGGCTCCAGCGACCCCCGTGACCCTAGTGAGGATAAAATGGGTTCAGAAAATGGAAACTTATTTTCAACAGATTTTTCCCCCACATATTTGAGGGGAAATTGACAATTTCTTGGTACCTTTTCTTTTTGTACCAAATCAGTTACCAGCTAGAATGAGCTTTTTTATATTCTGTATATAATGCATTATTCAAACTTTTTACCTCATTACTAGTTATAAATTGCACTTCTGGCACCTAGGGCTGCATGAACTGGTAAGAAAAAACTTATAAGAAAAGTCATCAACTCATATTGCGTTTTCTGTTTTGGACAGTGCTGAAAATCAAATTAATCTGTTATGAAAATGCACAAATTAAAGACCATTTTCAAGTGTATACATTTTTTCAAACTCAAACATACCATCTTAAACTAACATTAAAAATAAAAGAACAAGAACTTTTTAAACATGTCTTTGACATAAATTTAGCAATTTGTAGTATTGGCGCTGTCACTGAATAAAACCCATCAGCAGACACGCACTGGATCTATAAATTATCCTCTTCTATTACATAACTGCACAGGCTGACTTTGGTATTGTGATTCAATTAACTGTGCGGCTTCCAACTTTTGTTTTGGAGCTGGTGGAATGGAAAAAACTCTAATAGTTCATAGTGGCAGTGAAAACCACTTCAACGTAAGAAGTCGTAATATGCCATGTCAACAGATCTTGACTGTACTAAAAGCTGTAACCGTCATGTACCATGTAGTATTGGAGCAGGACCAGAATGGACTTTGTCATCTGACCTCTACAACAGACTTTCACATCATATTGATCTGTATCTTCACATGTGTGTTGAGCTTCTGCCATGTTGTGACTGTCCTGTGTGTTTCTTTCAATAACTACTGAACATGGCACTGTGTCAGGAAATCAGAAACAATTGCCGCCTGAGGTGAAAATCATTCATCTCTTATGTAAAAGCTCATGTCTGTCTGTGCTCACAGGGAGCTTTGTGACATTGGAGACATCGGGAAACTGACCCGAGAGCAGTTTGCTTTGGCTCTTCATCTAATCCATCAGAAGCTGACGAAAGGCCTGGACCCTCCACAGAGCCTCTCCCCAGAGATGATCCCCCCCTCCGACAGGCAAAATATAAAACAGGTGGGTCACACCAGGCAGCCGGCAAATCCACAAAGAAATATGGATTGGATATGCATCCCAAATAATAATGAGAGTATCTGAGAGCAACAACAGGAACAAAACCAGTCCTAGCAGAATGATACAAATAGAGATTTTATGAAGTATTGTATTTATTGAACAATCTTGCCATATTTAGAGTATATGTACATGCACTCTATATTCCATTATCACTGCAAATATGACAATACTCTGAGCATGACTTAAGGCTGTTATCACTGGAATCCACTGATACTATTCTATGGCCATGAGGATTCTTTGGGTGTGGATATGTATACGGCACATTTGGAATATGAGTAATTTAATTCATTTCATTTCATTTGTAGATTTGCTAGCAGATTGTCTTATAGTCCATTTACTGTCATTTGGGCAACAGACAAAGATCCTCTGTGTATTCACCGTTCTCACATCTTTTATTACCAAGCACAAAAATGTACTTTATATTCTTGTTGATTTTGTTTGTTTGGATGTACAGTCGGGAAAAAATTATTAGACCACCCCTTGTTTTTTTTTTAATTTCTTGTTTATTTTAATGCCTGGTACAACTAAAGGTACATTTGTTTGGACAAATATAATGATAACAAAAATATCTCATAAGAGTTTAATTTAAGAGCTGAGATGTTTTCTTGATAATAACCAAAATCACCTCAGTTCTTACATCAATAGCTATGCCATTGTACTGCCAAAAACAGTGTTTGTAGGCATTCCATGTTTTCTTTTCTGCCTGTTTTAGTCACATGATACAGACAGGAGTTAGTACTTGATTGCATAACCATTGTTTTTGATGGTCTAATAGTTTTTTCTGTGGCTGTATGTCATTCATAGCCTATTGTGGTATCATTAGTGCAGTGCTACATCTACCATTGTGACTTTATATTTAACATTTTAACTGCTCTCTCCTCATCTCCAGAACAATGCAGCCAACCTGGCAGCTGACTTCTCTGCCATCAAAGAGCTGGATTCTCTTAGTAATGAGATTGTCGAACTACAAAGGTAAGGTTTATTCTCAAAATCACGAATAGATCTGTAAGGCATTGTTTTTGTTTGAGGTACAACCTGTTGTTAATGGAAAGGATGGAAGGAAGGATGGCTCTGTAGCGTAATATGTAGCACACACTTTCATACAGACTGACATGGAAATGTGTCTTAGCAAATTCATGACTACCATGACTCAGAGCTTACAGAAAGTTTTTAAGGAAGAATCCTTTCCTGCCTGCCTCACCGCTTTTGTAGACAATGTAAGTCAGTCAGCCCAATGCCTGTATGACAGCTTTGAGAACTACATTCATTTTATTGGCACTCTTGAATGACTTAGGAGATGATTAGGTGATGTTTGAATCTTCAAACACTCAAATTGTGCGCATAAATTTCAGATGATGTAAAGTGTAGTATATTCAATGTCCTACAGAAGAAAAAAAGTGCTGTTTTGCACTTTGGTACCTGTAATATATCTGTAGAAAAATTAGTATGACATAAACAGAAGACCCTTTAATCCATCTCTGAGGAAGACCATGGACAAATGTGTTCCAGATCACTTCCTAAAGTGTCCTGAGTGTGTTCACACCTTTCATCAGAGCTGAAAACTTTCAGTACAGTTACTGTGGGTGGATGGTAATGCCAGGTCAGATCAGGGCTTTGATGGATATACTATAGAAAGGGGAGGAAACTAAGGAAGTGGGAAACATAAAGGCTTATACAATACATACACACACACACATACACACACACACACACACACACAGATAAAACAATATTTAAAAACATATCTAGGGACCAGTTAGCCAGTGATTTACAGAGGGAAGTAACCTTGTAGAATAAGTGATTGTATTGGAAAAGATAAACACTCCCTGATGGTAACAAAAGTCATTTGAAAATGTTAATATTAAACAATAATACTCTTTCATCAGATATTATAGAAGTATTGGAGATCACTTACATCCAGGCACAGTAGCTTCAGGGAAAATAAGGAAAATAAAAAACGTTCTATTTTTGCTGTGAGTTATCAAAGAGCAGATGGTGTTAATGTGTATCTGCTGCCTGACAAACAGAATTTGCGATATAGTCTTTACAGTATTTTTATTAACCTTATCTAGTTTATTCACTCCAAACAAAAGCCTTTATACTGTGTTTCTTAGTGTAATATAGTGGAAAGACTTAAAACATTTCAGTACTTCTGACGGGATATGTTTGATTTCAGATTTTATTGCAAGAAATAATCAGTAGTTATGGATTTATTTCCACACTTTATTGAATTTACATTTCTTACTAATGAAAGCTGAGAGCAAAAGTGAGAAAGTAGCCCCCACCCCAACGGTGTGGCATACCTGCCAGACAGATGTGTACACAGTACATGCCAGCTGTTCAAGGTAGAACAAGGAGATAAGATGAAGACAAGTGGGAAGTAGAGCTGGTCTTCAGCTGATTCAGAGGTGGAGGAAAGGCTTGAAAAGATGATTCATGTTTGTCAGTGCTGCAGAATGTGGCAGCAGCCATCTGTTCGGTAAGGATGATGGGTAAGAGGAAAACAGGAGCAAAACGCCGCTTGAGTTGGCTTTGCTTAGTGATGAAAGATCTGTCAAGGGAATTGTGTGTTTTGATGTGAGACAGCGTAAAAATAGATGCTGTGGTTGAATGTTGCTCTGTAGTGTTTTTGGTCACTGTTGAAATTGAATGAGATTCTAAAGAATTGACTTTGTTTATTTCTTCCAACAAGAGCAATTATTTCTTACCATAGTTTTAATCCTAGTACAGTTCTTTTGTTAGGGTGAAATTATTCTCTAAATCCACAGTTCAAATCAGACCCACAAAGTTTTTTTGGTGATTTTTTTTTTTTTTTTTGTAATAAAAGATTCGTCACACATTGTTAAAGAATATTGCGCTGAAAATATAAACTAAAATCCAACTCATATCATTTAGAAACATAAAAAGTTGCACTTTTACTTTTCTTGTTGCATCTATTTCATGTTGATTGTGTTCAATTTTTAAAGTTCTGTTTAATTTGTCATGTACAATGTTTTTCATAACATTGGTCCAATGGTGCTTTGTGTATTTAAGCAAAACGAAATCACCAAATCTGAGATGTCTTGTGTTGTTTTTGTGTCATTTCATGATTCACGTTAATTTCCTCTTGTTACGTTTGTTGTGTGAGATATTCATTGATAAATATACCATGAGATTATCTTTTCTATTTGTTCCATTTAGGTTGAAATCAGTTTTGATCTTGGGAATGATGCAAATAATAATTCCTATTTCCCCCCAAAAAGTATTAAAACTGAAGTATTGTGAAATAGTAAGACCTAGTACCAACATTTGTCTTAAAATCCTTTTAAAATCAGAGATATTTTAAGTACAGATACCTGAAAAGTCTACTTAAGTAAATATGCCCTACTTTTAGATTTTAATAACAAAATGGACTGAAAATGGGGAAATACATTTACCACAGCTCAGTGACGGCAGCTTTTCCTTGGAAGCCATTTACCTCTAACAGATTTATTACTGTAGAGATTAATAACACAATACAAACATGTATGGCAAAAGTACTTTTCCATCTCCCTCTTTCTTTGTCTGCCTGGGTGGATGAAAAAGCAAAGTAGAGAGGATGAGCATACAGGAAGTGCGAATGATAGATGCTGTAGGTTGGCTCATCACTCGTCCCTCCTCCCTCTCCTCTTCGGTTAGTCCTTAAGGCGGCCATCTGCTTCTCGCTCCTCTTATCCCACACATCAGACTGAGCTGAGCACATGCTCGTATCCACCAACGACACCCGCCCCACGCATCTGCAGCCTCATTCTCCCAGAAAACAGACAACAACTTCACACAGACACACACCTGACTTCACCTACAGGCATTACCGCTGGTCTCTGCTGTGAAGGTCTGGTTTCAGGGATCATGGGTATTCGGGGAGACGAGGTGGTGGCAGTTCAGGGTAGAGATGGCGTGGTGGGAAGCTGGCTAAGCTTGGGAGGGTTGGGAGGTCTGGGTTTACCTGCTCTGGCCTGGGTCGCTAAACACTCTTGTCTGTTGTGCTGGACCCCCAGGGAGAAGAGCTCCGTGGAAGAGGAGATCAAGGAGAAAGAGGAGGCCATCAGACAGAGGAGCAGTGAAGTACAGGTAAGACCTGGCTGTGTGTGGGCGTCTAGCACAGAGAAGAGATAAAATACTATATGGACCATGATAAACCATGTTTTTATTTGTTTTGGGGTTGTTGTTTTTTTTTTCATTTTGAGATTGAAATCTATTAATCTGCATGTCGTGATGCTGTCAGTATCAGTAGAAAGTGCCTTCAATAGTGACCCATGGCTGATAATAGCCTTGTCAACTAGATTTACTGACTTTGAGGAAAAATAATAAAAAAAACATACTTGAAATTGTTTCTTTTTTAAGGTGTTGAGTTTCAGATTTATCTTGTAAACGCTACGTCTATGATTTGTGTATATTAGGTGTTCATCACTTATTGACCCCAGTGACTGTTTGATGTGCAGTCACACAGATAAACAAAGTCTGTTTTTACTGGAATTTGCTGACATTATTCATCTGTTCTGATATCAAGGCTCACCACTCACAGGAATCTTAAAAAATAAAAAAAATGCCTCTTGCCATAGCTGTCATTTATAACATCCCTCTCACCATCTTTTGCCTGGATGTTTGTGTTTGTTTTTTTTTTATGCATGTAATCATCCTTTTTCCTAGTCACAGACTATGGGGGCTGGGGGCTTGATACAATCTGGATATTCAGTTGAAGAGCAAACTGAATCCTTCAAAAAATGATGAAATAGATGACATACATGACAGCTGCAGTAAAGAACATTTTTACTGGTACTTACTGTCATTTATACTCGCTGTAAATAGTGAGACTTGACATCAGCATTAGAACCAAGAAATGATATCAGTAAGTTTGAGTAAAATAGACATTTATGGGGTTATGGCAGTTCCTTGGTTATAGGAATCCAGTGTGAACTGGGCTAATGACTTAAGATATCAACCAAATAATCAGCAATGAGCTTTTCCTTGCTCCAAACTGTCCTTAATGATATCAGCCTTTAAGAATGCAATCCGTCTGACCTGTAGGCAGTAAAATGTCACATTACATGTTATGATGCAGTCTATTATAATACAGTAATTGATCTGTAGATTAAATTAGATTTGAAATAACCAATAAGTGTGTTTCACATGATTGTTTTCCTCTTATATCTGGGACTTTCATACGAATGTTGTCTCCAGAATTCTGTTTTCTTTCGCATCCATTATTTGTTCGCCTTCATGCAAATATCCTGCCTGCATATGTGGACGAGCACAAAGCCCACAAACGGTGTTTGATAAGGACAAAGGAAAAGTAAAAGCACATACGATACAAAAGGCCCATGTAACAGTTGGCTAATGTATTAACAACGCAGTATTTAAGCTCGTCATAAACATTAAGGAAACCCTTCATTTACATCTTTTTCTGTTGGGTCAGTCACTTTTTTCAGCCCTGTCCAGACAAATCAGTTGACATGGTGCTAAAGCAGTTGCTTATGTTTGTTGTGGTATATACATTAGAGTAGGGGATTGATAATGTGTTGGATGTGCAGTTGGTGGATGTCGTGTGTAGGCGTGTCTCGTCTGTCTGCTTTGAGGGTTTAAGTAACAAGTCTGATCTCCTTTTGGGAATGATGTGTGAGAGTGAATCTTAAGAGAATCTCACAGTGACTGAGCTGAATTTCTCATTTGTGCTGCGCAGGAGCCTCAAGAGCATTTATGTATTTATAGAATGTTTTTAAAATTATCCCCAGACAACAGTGTGTGTGTGTTGTGCAGTTTCTCTGTCCATCGCTCCCTACTTTCCCTACATTATCGTGCTCTCCATCTTAGGGTGTTCATTTATATGTGACAGATGCAATTTTTGGCTGCATTTTCATAAGTGTTTGGGAAAAAAGTGAAGTTTAACTTTAGCACCTTTTTAATGGGTGCAAAAGGGCAGGCCACCCATGTTTGAACATGAGGATGTGAATTAGTCTTGCTGTGCTCCTCCAATCATCTAAAATTTTCTGAAGCATTTTAGTGCACAATTAGCACATCCATTAACATAGTACTGCAGAAGATCATTGAAATACACCATATCATGTTTGAGGAATTATAACACACCTTAGAGTATCTTATGTTGAATATCATTTTGAGTTAGTTATACTATTTTGAGTTGGTTGACTTTTCTCGAATGCTTGAAAGTCATATGACTACAGGCTCTAAGGTAAAAAAAAAAAAATGCTATCATCTGAGTTTTAGATCTTAAATTGTCTTTTTAACAGGTCTTAAATTTAATTGGATTGTGAATTTATCAATCACTGATTTTATGAAGTTTCTTCTTGGAGAAAAATGTCAAACACTGTAACACTATGAAACAAAACCAATATGGAAAAAATAAGCACAAAACCAAAATGTGCAATTCCAACATTAAAAGGGATAAATGCACATTAATTTATTTGCATTTTAATTAAATTTTGCAACTCAAAGAGCTTCCAGAATGTAGCAGTAAATAATAAAAATGAATTGAGATTAAAATGCATTACGCATATATTATGTAGTGGTCTTAAAAAGTCTTAAATTTAACTTGTTGAAACATGTGGTTTTATTATCTGTAATAAATCCAAGTGTAAAGATTGTGACCAGTATCTGTAGTTACAAAACTTACCTTTTTTTCCTCCTCTTTGACTTAATGTCTACAGGATCTACAAGATGAAGTGGCAAAAGAGAACGAGGAGCTGCAGCGACTGCAGACTCAGCGGCAGAAAGTCCAGGATGCCTTGGAGGAGCTGGACCAGCAGAAGGGAACCCTGGAAGAGCAGCTGACACACATCCGCCAACAAACCAGCCAAGAGACCCAACTGGTAGGTCCCAGTCTGAGTCTCCCTTCACAACAGGTTATTTATTATACCAGTTGGATGAAATTCCTGGTATATAGTAATACCAGGAATTCTGTCCGTCTGAGATTTATGTCCAGTCAGTTTCTCAAAGGCTCTTCACCTGATTCGTTTCAAATTTGACACACATTTTTTTTTACTGCTAGGAGAGGTTCAGTGCACAGTTAAATGGCTGAATTTAATTTTTTTTAATGTTTATTTTTCATTTTATTTAAAAAAAAATTTTAACTCAGAAAATTTGTCCAACAGATTTCTCGAAGACTATTCCCCAGATTCATCAGACAAAGCGTGATCAGATTGAAAGTTATGACTTGGACAGAATAATGTTTGTCTTGGTTTGACTGAACTACCCAAAAAGGATAGAAATTATTTTAATCTAGTTTAGAATTATCTTTAACACCCAACATTAATCCCTGACAAGGCAGGGTATCAGTGAGCAGGAGGGGCAGGGGTATTGTAAGATCCGTCTACTTCTGCACTTGTTTCTTTATTTTGAAATCTCCTGGACAATGTCACACCTCTGAAATTATTATTTGTGCTAAATCTGTCTCAGATCTCATCGCTGCAGTCCGAGCATGAGGAGCAGGAGCAGAGGATTTGTCAGTATGAGGAGGAACTGGTCCAGGCCCGGGAGGAGCTCCTGGCTCTGCAGGAGGAGAGTAGGAGGCTGCAGGAGAAGGTCCAGGCGGCTCAGGAGCAGCTCACACCTCTGCAGGAGTCTGTGCGAGACTCCTTCACACAGGTTGCACAGGTCAGATTTGTAAATCTGTATCTTGGGTTCATATACATTCATTTTGCTTTATATTTCTTATTGGTGGAAGGAATGCTCCCTCTAGTGGTTCATTAGAGGAATGTCTATTTAAAACACCTTCATAATACTATAAATATAAATACTGTAAATGTGAGCTCAAGTTTGTCCTTTCCTGAAAAAATTGTCAGGCTACAACCAAACTGCTTGTCACAGACTAAAGACAATTATGTCTAGATTGATCAGAGGTAGATAAAATTACGACTGGTTCAGTGACATAAAATGGGAAATGCTGTAAGGAAAAATGTGGTCAGGAGAAGAATATTTTGAGGATCTCTAGAAACTGAGGTGGATGAGTGTAGACTGTGCCTGTGACTTCAGCAAACAACACAGAAAAAGTACTTTATGAATATAAAAAAAATTAATGAAATTCCATCAGATTTGTTTGCGTTTAAAGCAAGACAGAGGAGGAGCTGAGGTCAGAGGTCTGAGTCAGAACATCATCACAGTGTGACTTCAGAACTTCTGAGCACTGAATGCCTGAAGTCATCATGTGTTCAATGGAATATTACAGCTAAACAACACAGAAACAGTTCTAGTTTGATCAGTTCTAGTTCTATCCTTTTTATTACCCTTGGTCACGCTGGCCCAGGGTATTGTCATCAGTTGGTCATCTGTCTGTCCATCCGTCCATCTGTCCAAAAACTTTGGCATGCACTGATAAGTCAGGCCACTAGAGGCAGGCCCCCAAAGAGTTGGCCGGAGTCGGCCGTATACACTCTGTAGATATCTGCACGTACTCGGACCGCACTCAATGCTGACCCAGATCGGATGTGACAGTGCACAGTATGGTTAAGAAAAAAAGAGGGATGAATGAAAATGCCTCTGTAAACCATCATTTGGAAAAACGAACACTGGAGTCACCACTTCCTGTCCAGCTTCACTGCAGCTTGACAGTGGAGACGTGATAGAGCAGAGGAATGGGTGCGAAATGGAACTACACAACAATAACTTTCACCAATATTTAGCTCAAGCCTGTGAAAATGACCCTAATGTTAATGTGAATATTAATAATCTGGGTATAGGCCACACAGGCGGCTGCCTAGGGCACCATCTGCTAGAGGGGGCGCCAAATTACAGATGAAAAACTCAATAAATTTATTTCAGTAGATGAATTATAATACCAGTACAGTAAACTTGAAATGTACCCTTTACAGTTCCTTGACTTGTTTTCTCTTTCATAAATCATTATCAAGCTTCAATATGACAAATCTATATTCCACTTATCCCACTTTGTGGATTCTGTCATTCACATTTATTTCTTATTTACTATTAAAAGGCATGACACCAACTCACATGACCTTTTAAACATGCTAAGTATCTAAACAGTTTAAATGATTTGTTTATTTATTTCTCTAGACTTATTTCTCTTATACTTATGGTTCATTTACATTATTTCTTTACCACTGTATGGACTGTTTTAGATAAATCTTGGATTCCTTTATACATCTATTGCACAAACCAATTCCAGTATTAATTCACAGTCTCAAACATTTTACATATTGCAAATCAACATATCAGTGGCAGTCAATATTTTGAAGATTTTCATAAGTCAGGCCGAGGGTTTTCAAGTGTGCGCACATTACGTGTACTCTACTGTTGCCTGTGTCTGAAACCAGTCAATGATAACACTCTTACTGACCAAACAGGGCAGGCAGCCTATATTTTTTAGTAATTACTATAGTAATGGCAAATATTCTAAAAATAATTGTGAACCTCTGGACTACAGCACAGTGCTAGAGCTTAGTGTATTTCATAAAATACGCAAGTATCATCTATACTTATTTTACTTACCAGCAATTAATATACTTTCATAAAACATACAAACATGCATGATTAGTAGAGGCCGACCGATTAATCGGCCCGCTAATTAATCCCCCTGCTACGAAAATCATGGACCGCTACACCCCTCCCCATCCCTTGCGCTTCCTGTGTACCTCACAATTTCATTCTGCAGGCATGCCTGGGTATTAATACTGTATATTAATTATCACTTACATTTTAAAGAATGATTTACAAAACTATTTTTATATCACTACCTATTAAATACAGACTCACATCTTTTCCCTAAAGTCTGCTCTCCTCAGCATAAAAACTACCACATTTACAACCCGTGGTTCCCCATGGGTCACATAGCGTTTTAAACTTGTGTAAATGATCTTTGGGAGATGAACAAAGATTTATGCAACTGTTAATTCACATGTCCACCATTTTCTAATATAAGACTATGATATCCTGTGTATATCAATGTTCTTATTTCACATATCGGCCATTATATCAGTTATCAGCCAATATATCAGATGTCGGCTTTTTTTTTAGCCTCCCAATATCGGTATTGGCTCCAAAAATCCCATATTGATCGGGCATTAATGATTAGTAGAATCAAAAGCTCATGTGTTGTGTGTGAATTGCACATTTTTCTGCAACATTAGGTTCAGTTGCAGCTGAAACAAATGTCAGCATCAGACAGTTTGTTTATTGTGACACCCTAAGTCTTTGACCTAATCTTTGTCTTTGTTTCATATTTGAGGAGGGTGGTGGGCTCTGCTATGCACCTGTGATCCTCATGTTTTCATATTCTTCATGCTGCTTGTCTTCACATGACTGTACCATCCAGGTTCAACAGAAACTGAACGACCTTCAAATTGAGGAGAGGTCTGTTACTGCTCAGCTCAGCTGGAAGAGAGCTCTGGAGGACAGTTCACCGGTCATGATGAACGGATCGATGGGGCCCACAGCAGACATGCACCAGGTCGATCCCCTCCATCAGGACCTGTTCCAAGATGACCAGCCCAAAGAGTTGAAGGAGGACGAACCAACTGCCGTGAGGAATCTGCAGACAGAACAGTTGGGTCAAAAAGAGATGGAAGCAGTAAATGACAGAGAAGAGGAAGAAGAACAGGATGAAGAGCATCCAAAGACTCCAGAGGAGGAAAAGTTGAAACCTGATGCTTTGGATGATCTTTTTACTAGTTTAGCTTCGTCTGACATGTACAGTAGTCTGGCGACCCTCTCCAAGCAACGAGAGAACACTGTGAAGGTAAGAAATGCACCGGAGAAACACATCTGACTTCCACAGACTGTTTAAATCATGTTTGAAACCATAAAATTATGTCTACAAAGGGCATTTTTTCTAAATTATCTGCCACTGGAATCACAATATAAGTTTTTTTTTGTTTTTTGTTTTTTTTTTTTACAAAAAAACACAAAAAAATGTGTTTGAGCATGTGATCCTGTCTGATCTCCAGGAGAACAGCACACCTACACCTGATATGTCCTCAGAAGGTGTAGATGATGCAGAAGAGTCTCCTAAAGCCAGCCCACCAAAGGTAAAAGGGAAAATGACTTACCTTATGTTTTACATGTATACATTATTTTTGCATTGTAAAGTGTTATGTTCAAACTCTTTAGGAGCTCCTTGACTTTTTTTCCACAGGTTGCATCCCCAGAGCCAGAGAGTAAACTGGAGCCTACAGAGTCACCTGAAACCACCTCCTCCTCATTGTCACCTCCTGTGGCCCCTGGCCCTGTGCCACCCCAGACTAGCCCCCCCACTCTGCCTGAGATGGACTTCTTCCATTCAGACCCCTTCACTGACCGTCAGTCCAGCATCTGTACTCTCACCTGTTTGACAAAGTCTGATCTACTTATGTATAATTGATTTGATTTATAGGTTTATTTTACATGTTCAGGGATACAAACTCAGCACCTTTTAGCAAAATGCACCATTGAGTCCAAAGAAAGACCTTTGTGTGATTTGTGAATTGTGCAGGAAAATCAAAACTTGGTAACTAAACCTCTAAAATGTACCACAGTCAGGTTGTTGATGTTTGTCTTTTGTAGACGATCCTTTCAAAGATGATCCATTTGGAAAAGCAGATGTTGGAGGTATGTCGTAACCCCTTTAAACACATCATGCATTACATTAATATTTGAAATGTGATCCGATAAGCATGTGTACGGGTTCTGAGATGTCCAGAGTTTACTGTTTGCATGATATTGTCTTAACCAGATCCGTTTGGGGGAGATCCGTTCAAAGGGACAGACCCATTTGCTGCAGACACTTTCTTCGCCCAGACTTCTGCTGCCCCATTTTCCTCAGACGACCCCTTCTCCTCCGCCTCCGCCGACCCATTTAGCACCACTACTAACGTACCAGAGCCGGACCTGTTTGCAGCCAAGACAAACGACACGGCACCAGCTGCTCAGGCGGCAGCTGCAGATCCCTTCACCTCTAAACCCATGAATCCAGCTTCAGCTGCCAAAGACCCTTTCAGCTCCACTGGGAACAGCGAGGGAGAGTCAGACCCGTTTGGGGGGAAAATGAACTCCTCGGGGGAGGCGGATCCGTTCAGTTCTCAAGATGGAAAAACTGACCCATTCAACTGTTCTCCACCAAGCTATGATCTGGTAGTGGTGAGTAGAGGAAGAAAAACACAATACATTGTTTAACAAACTCACTGAGGGCTTTGTAAAGCATTTATTTATTTCCACACTTACAGCAAACCAATTGTTAGGAACAACTTAAAATACTTTTTACATTTTTAAATCTTGAAAAAAATCTATGCTACATAGCACAGGGTGTGGTACATACTTCTTAACCTTTTGCAGTTTAAAGGGGAACTTGACAGGATTTTACCATTTTGGTTCTTCTTCGCTGGTTTTGGTTCTTCGCTATTTTTCTAGCATTTTTTTCTCAGCAGAACTCCCCCCTACAGTTTTGTAGTTCCCCGTGTGCTTGCATGTAATGCAAGGCACAGGGGACTATTGTTCGTCATATTTATTATTATTATTATTATGTTTTATTATTATACAAAAAACTTTGAAAAAAAACGCGGCCCGCACCGTTGGAAATACACCACAACATGTAAAGGAAAAAATGTGCTGTTTGGTCTCGAAAGATGTGCTATGACTTTTATAGACATTCCGATGCACGGTTTTCCTAAAAAATGCGAAAAACCACTCAAAAATCTCCATCTGAAATGAATTGGGCCATTTTCAAGTGCCTACCATTTCCAAACGATTCGTAATAAAATTATTCCGTTGACGCAGAAATGTTGGGCTTGGCTCAAACATTATCGGTGATTATCGCGGTAACGATATCACTTACGGTTTTCGCAAAAAATTGCGATGAAAAACCCTATTCATTCTTAATGGGAGTAACTAAAAAAAGGCCTTTTTTACCACTGCTCCTGCTTTTCCATACTTTCACCTACAGACTTCATTTAAACTTTAAAACGCAGGCATTTTTGTCATCTCTACAGGAATGTCTTTGGT
>JAPQRP010000020.1:33130628-33154595 GCA_037367295.1 Apogon hyalosoma
CTTAAGTGGCTGGGATAGGCTCCAGCGACCCCCGTGACCCTAGTGAGGATAAAGCGGGTTCAGAAAATGGATGGATGATTTATTTTATACCCTGCCTGCCCCAGAGGGTGGGGCTATATACATATACCAGGAATTACATCCAAGATTTTTGTCCAACTGATTTCTCGGACACTGTTTACCAGATTTTTTTCAAATTTGACACAAGTTCTTTACATATGCCTTTTTCTCAATTTTTACCCCTCGGCCAACTTCAGGCTGAAGTTGTATTGTAATAGTTTTATCATTTGTGTGTCCATCTGCCTGTCCATTCAACAATGTAATCACATTATGTGAAAAATGCATTGAGATATCTGATTCAAATTTACACAAAGACAGTCTAATGTAAATTATAGGGCAGTAACTTTCAACAGAATCTTACACTACAGTTGGCCAATGGGTATTAAAAGTGTGCAGCACATTATGTTTTGCTTTTTTTTTTTTTTTCTTACAATTTTTTGAAAAGATTGAAACTTAAGAATCAAAATTAATCCTTGAGTAGGAAGGGTATCGGTGAGTAGGAGGGGCAAAGTGTGCGACCAGGTGGGGTATTAGTAAGCTCTGCCTACTTTTTCACTTGTTTCATATAGCTTTGTACTGTAGTTGAACCAGTATTGTTGCCACTAGCACTATGCAGTGTGAGGCTGAGCAATATATCAAATTAATTCAGTTAGCTGAGTTTTTGCTTCCTGAAAATTTAGAAAAATGCCTAAATTGCAGGTTATTCCAGAAATTCAAAATGCAATATGTTTGTTTCTTGTAATATATTAATTGTGAAAGTACATAGCCTGGCTAAAAAAAGTCCCCTCTTGGATTTAACCCAGCAGATAGTTCATATTCTTCCATTGGATAATTACTGCAGTGATAAATGTGTTTCGGTTCTTTAACTCTTTAACTGATGCAGCATCTTCTCATTCCTTAAACATCTGTCAGTTTGACAGAAGCATAAAGATTGGACTGTATTTAATGGATAAAGGTCATGTGGTCTGAGTCCAGGTTGACCCTGTTTCAAAGGATGAAGTGATTACCCATCATGCGTAGTGCCTACAGTACAACCTGTGGGGCCTTTATTACAGCTAATGCATGTTGTAGTAAAAACTAAACAAGAGTAAAATGTTGGACAACTTGGCCAGGCTGTGCAAGCTTTCTGCACATGCACGTGGCATATAGTTTAGTGGTTTTAGTTTTTGTTTTTTTTGTCCCTTTCAGTTCTAGTCCAGAGTGTGTTGAGCTAGAGCCATTACCTGTCTCACCTACAGTTAGAACTACACAACATGACTAATTACCCACTGTCTTTTTTCCCCCCCATCTCTTTTTATTACATCACACTTTAACCATTACACATATTTTTATGAATACTGACCACTTCACATATACTGAATGTCTCTCATGAGCAAGCATTGTTTCATCACAGCCTGTGGGTTTTACCTCCAACTTACATGTGACCCACCCTTTGTCCATAAAGTCCCAGAACTAATAATAATAATAAGTCAGTTCAAAAGTTACTTTATCAAAACAGAGAAAACTGAAGAATGAGTGACTCTTTCAGTAAAAATATCATTAACTTAACAAACTAAGTGTGTCCATCCACTGTTATTTATTGAACTCCATGGGTTTTATTGGTGAATCAATGTTGTAGAAGATGACGGTGTTTCCACGTTCACTACGGAGCTTCTGAATGTCCACATGGGTCATATCTGATGAGCATGAAAAGATGACAAACTGCATTTTACACCATTTATTTATATGTATTGATTAGTGGATCAGTTAGTGGATCAATAGATATTAAACAGTTTACATCAGTAGATGGTTTTGGTCGGTAGTGGATGTTTGGGTCTTTATGGGTTAGATTGATAAATCTACACAGACTTGTGGAAATCAGATTCTGGCAATTACAGCTAGTGGAATCCCATCATGTTCCATACCCCCCCGTGTTCAGCCCCTTCTGGGTGTGTACAGTGTGCCTGTATACATGTGTGTTTTAACGTTTTTGTACTCGTCTTTGTGTCTGTTGCCTCGTCTGTCCAGGTAAGAGATCGTCCATCTCCAGAACAGAGTCCTCAGACTCCTTCCACCGACGAGGACACTTTGTCCCACAGTCTTCAGGCGACTTCTCCTCCTCCTCCTCTTCCTCCTCCCTACCTGCCAAGGATCCTTTAGCCGACCCCTTCGCCCCCTCCTCCCCTCCTCGCCACAGCGTACGGGAAGCTGACCGATTTGCCAGCTTTGACAAAGTGAGCACCTCCCCCTCTGCCTCTCCCTCACCTCCACCTGGCTCTCAGTAGTCAACGCCCTCCTGTCTTTATTTTTTTCCTTCTCATAAATCACATCTGGTCAATCAGTTTTACACCACAACCTCCAAACAAATGAGGCCAGCTTTATATTCACTCCATCCACTGCCACTTAAACATCCAAAGAACTCCACTATTCCACTCACAACAGCACACATCACTCATGCTACGTTTATTTCTTAACTGTATTTGTTGGCTCACATATGCTATTAAATCATTTATTTTTTAGATTTTTTTTTGTCCCTATTTTCTGCTGCTGGTGTATATTTTAGTTTCTAATGATGAATTAATACTTGCGTGCCTTGTAAAGACTTGTAATTAGTAACTGTTACTGATTTCATTTGGGATTGTACTTCATCTAAGCCCTGTCACTGAAGTTGCACTGTCTCAATTTCTCAGGAAATGTACATAAATGAAATAACAAATGCAGTTATATGCAGCTTCTGTGCAGACACACAAGATATGCTATAAAAAACGACACCTGTTTATTTCTACAACATCCCTAATAGTTGGCAGTGAATGGAGAGATAAGAGGCTGCTTGCATTTGGTTTTTGTCAATCATCCCAAATCATGTCATTAGCAGGACATCCTGAGCATCTGCAGGTGTGTTTAAAAAAAATGCATACACACCACTTTATTCTACATTTTATACACCTTTTTACATACATTGGATATCTCAAGTAAATGTCTGACTACTGAATTTCTGACTGTTACTTTGTTCCACACTAATATGGATATTTCCACTCTCTGTTTTAAAAGAAAAAAAACATTCTTTTCACTGGACCTGTGTTTTGCCAAATATTTCTTCCACTGTTTCTGTGGGAGGCAGCTGAAACATAGGCTTTAGTTTCCTTTTTGAATTGTATGGTTATATTCTATAGATTTGGTCATAAAATCTCTAGTACATGCCTCTACGCTGGCCACAGTCTAGTACAGGTAATACACAAAAAGAACATTAACTGCATTAACACTTACAGAGTTTTTAAAAATTTTCAGTTTGGAAGGTGTTCTCAGAAGAATCTCACTTTTACTGACGTGAAATGTTTGTGTAAATGGATTTCCCGAGTTTCAGAGAGTGTATGTTCTGTTTTCAACCGTTATCCATTCTGTACATTCAAACCTGTCTTAATCAGTTCAGTATTTTCCCAACTTTTGTGTGAGACATTTTTTTAAAGAACATTGAATTTCACATAATTTTTTATCATTCACTACCACGTCTGTAGATAGATTATACATATATTACATATATATATTATATAATTTGGTAAAGATAGCGCATTTAAACCATGAACATCTGCCTCATTTGATGTTTGGCAGAACCTGCATGTCAGAGGCCAAACATAGAAAACAATTAGTCTGATTTAAAACATCTGTTGGTGTAGATAAGACCTAAATTCATGAAGCTGAAATTGACAAACTTTATTGATTAAACTGTTAATTTTCCCTTTACACATTTCCAACATAAACCTCAACATGTGTAAATAGTCATTTAATTTCCATCTGACATCACAGAACAAAGATAATTACTTGAAAATGGCTTTAAACATGGGGTAAAAAAACATGATGCACTCACTGTCTGGCTGTGACTTTGGGATGGCTGACTTTGACCCTCATATCTCCCATCATGTGACCTGCATGTTACTGTTGACCCCTGACCCTGCACGCACTAACTGTGTTTTAATGGCTGCCTCTTGTTCACTCATGTCATTGCCTCCTCTTGTTTCAGAATCAGTATTTATTTATTTTCTCCATATCTTTGACATGTTATTGTTTGTCCCCCACCCCATCCCCACCCGTCCATCCATCACATTTACTCCCGTTCAGCTCTTTTCTGTTCGGCCATGTGTTGTGGAGAAACAGATCGCCTGTATTCTCTCTGTCTCTTTGTCTTCACATCTCTGTCAAATAAACTCAATAAAGAGTTGAATCAAGGGCACCATCTGTGACTTCTATGTGCATCCATGATGTGTATCCATCTGCATCCACCTTAGCGTTTAAAGCACCATTCCACTGCTGTTTCATTTTATCTTTCACTAGTCAGTTATTTTACTGCTGACTATTTCTCAACACATACTGTCAATTTTGATGAATTTCTACCTTATAGTAATACTTTTTCCTTTGTATTTCATAACAGCTCACAAAATTGGCCGACATACACAAGAAGAAACAGCGTTATCCTAAATAAAATATGCTGGAAGAATCATATTAGACTAAAAGTAAATATTGTAGAATCCAAAATTATATGATGACACTAAGGTTTTTTAGGAAGAAAAAGCACTTTTCCTTTAATACTTCAGAGCAGCTGTGAGATTTCGCATGTGAATGCATGTTTTCTGTTCCATTAATCACGTTTGTTCTTCCCGTGCATGATCTACACACTGACACAACTCTGAAAACCCTTCAACTCCTTTGCTTTTATTGTCAACCCTGTAACATTTGACATGTCTTGTGTGTGATGATTAACTTCAGTGAACCCGCATAGTGCGTTTCCAATGGGCCTTACTTCAACTTTTTTCGTCACATGACTCCCATTTTACTTCTGGTTGGAGTTTCCAAATGTCATGGTTTTGATCCTGTTTGATTGCCTGATCCCACCTGAGGGTAAACTCCTCTCATTTTCTTGTTTGATTCAGGGAAATGAAGATAAAAATGTTTGTTGTTGCTACATCTTAACCAAGGGACAAACTTTATTCTTAGATACAGGGAGATCTAACTGTAGAAACTGAGTATAACAATTGTAATTAGTGTATAATCACCTAAATGGAATTATTTTCATGCTTTCATTACCTTACATCTGCTTTTCCTATACTTATGGGCAAAAACAAAAACAGAACTCAAGGATGTTGTGTCTCAATCATAGACATAACAAACCCAAAAGGTAAAATACTTACCCGGGCAAAACTGATATGACAAGGAGAAAATGCCAAAAATATGACCAGAAAACAATGGAAAAGATGAGAATGAAAAACATGTTTGAGACCCAATTATACACAAAACTGACCATTTGGGAACCACTGCCCTAGAATGAGCCATTTATTTCCACAGGGTCCGTCCTGTTTCAACAGCTCAGAATGGATGACCTCTTTGTTTTTCTGTTTTCAAGCATCATCTGGTGTAAAGGTGCTTTCCTCTTACCATGTTTGAGTGCTGATCATATTTAATACCTACTTAATGCTGCAGGATGTAGTCATCAGAGGAAAAGGCAGAATTTGATGATAACCATCTTCCTTCTGTAGCTCTCTCCTTTCGCTCCAAACTGAAGGTGGGAGAAGATGGAAAAATGAAGCCAGAATATGGGAGTTATGGAAGCTGCCATGTTAGAGCAACCTGTAGTTAAATCTGTCTCCCTCTGAAATCATCTGTGATTGGCCAAAACCTTCTGTCATGGTGTAGAATGTCTACAGCCTGTAAACATAATAAAAAGGAGCTGAAGACATTTCAAATACGCTGAATATTTGTGATGGAATTTTTTACCCAGTGATATAAAAAAAAAAAAAACAAAAAAAAAAAACTAGTACAAACTTACACTTCATTCAAAAGCCCAAAACAAACTAATGGTCAGTCTCAGTAGTCAACAGATTAATAAAGATAATAATTTGGAAATTCTCTGCACATAAAACTCAAAATAATTAATCGGTGAATGTGAAGTTCAATAAGTGGGAAAAAAAAAGTATGTTGGAGCTATTTATATCCTTTGAGTTACTGTTCTTCCTCAAAGTCAGTAATCCAGATTAAAGGGCTAATATGAACTATTGGTATCAGTTTGTGCTGATAATACACAGCCTGTAAAACATTTCAAGAGCAACCATTAATATCCCAGACTGATGAATGGCTCAATCTCTAAAAACCTTATAAGACAGAAAAATACATACAGTACTGTCTGAAATATTACAATACATGTAAAAACAATGACGTGACTGACAATTGTATTTACACTGAGCAGACTTGTTTCAGAACTTAAGATAAAAGTTACATGACATGGAATCCTTTTATTGTGACCTACTTTTGCACCCAGATGTTAGTCCTGAGATCATGCTCAAGCCGTGACGGTTGCACAAGCACATCAGCACTGACTGAATCAGCGCTGAAGTCAGTGGCTGTTCAATGATGGTTAGAAGTGAATGAGCAGCGTCTGTGGAACATCGTCTCTGAGAATCTGTTAACTGTCTTCTGTCTGTGTTTGTCTGCTTTCCCTCCTTATCTTCACACATGTGCACGTCCCCCCACCCCTGTGTGTGTGTATGTGTGTGTGTTGTGTGTTCGTGGACCAGTATCCAACAGAGGAGGACATGATCGAGTGGGCAAAGCGCGAGAGCGAACGAGAGGAAAAGGAACGATTGGCCCGACTCACCCAACAGGAACAAGAAGACCTGGAGCTGGCCATCGCACTCAGCAAATCTGAACTGTCCTGAGGATCCCCCACCCCCACCAAACCCCCTCTTCTTCACTGGCTTGGTCTGGCCTGGCTTGGCACAGCACAGCACAGCCTGGCCCCTGACCAGAAAGCACCAAAGCAAAAGTGGGGACTGTATAGGACTGTTTCAGCAGCACCTGCTGACCCCACCAAGAGACTTACTAAGAAAAACACCCATCTCTGAATCTTTGGACCTACCCCAGACTTTTATCACTGCCTACTGTCGTTGCAGTATTTTTTTTGTTTTACGCATTGAGGTTTTGGTTTCATCTGGAGGAGTGGACGTTTTTAAAGAATGGGTTGTTGAAAATGAGATTTAGTGAATATGGATTTGCAGATTAAGTGTTAAGATTGTCATATTCCTTTTGATTTGCCCAAGAAATGCCTCATTAATTCCCCCAGAATGTAATTTATTTAAGCAGTGAAATGGCCTTTATCAAAAAGCCCCATCTTTATCTACTAACCAGACTCACTACGCTTTATTAAACCTCTCACTAGCTTGTACATTTCTATTGACAGTTTAATGGGATTTTGTTAAAGATATAGAATTTTCTAAAGCGCAAACGTCCCCAAATTTCTGTTAATATTCTTAAGTAATTTGAAAACTGTGGTTTCAAACACCAACAATACGCAGCTCTAACACAGAAAAGGAGTTATCTTAAAGTCAGTCTGTTTTTTCCTCTGTATTATTGTTAGTCTTTTTTTTCTTTCAGGACTCAGCTGAAGTTTGTTTTACATATTTTAACTGGAAGTCCTTTGATATGTGAAAATGCATGTTAGATTTCTACAAAAACAGAACACATCTATAGTTGTCACGGTCAGCTCCAACACCCAGCATTGTTCTTAGAGTTTCTTTAATATCCAGTTTGCATCTTTACAGTTTTCAGTTGTACTTGCTCTGCCTTTTGTAGGTCCAGTCTATGTTGCATAGTTTTATTTGTCACAGGATGCTGAAGGGGTTGAGATGCCACTACATTAATCACATGGAATAACTACAATAATTTAAAATAGCGTTAAATTTGCATTAGAATTGAGAGCACACTACAGTTGGTTGTCTTAAAGGTCCAGTGTGTAAGATTTACAGGATTTTAGGAGGATCTATTTGCACAAATGGAATGGAGTATTCATAATCACATTTTCATCTGCGTATAATCACACAAAATGAGAATTGTTTTTGTTGCCTAGGAATAAGTTGTTTAGATCTACATGGTGGGGGTCCACGATGTTACACCCCATGTTTGTTCAGTAGCTCAGAACTTACTCCTGGTTGTTTTCTGGTTCATCACGGCTGGTATCCAGCGTCAACTGTGTGAACATTATTGTCTGCTATGATTGTGGACACGAGTTAATATGTCCTTAACACAAAAGCTTAGAATGGATGAAAGAAACTCTGGCTCTAATTAGGGACTTGTACATTTTTGTGATCACACTAGGTGAAGGTGGAGGTTATTCACTTTACTGTCTTCCACTTTAGATGTCACTAAATATCACATGGTAAAAGCCCTTATTATAAATCCCACAACACACCAAACACATGCTCGATCCATCATTTTGACCTGAGAAAAAAATGCCTGCAAAACAGCTACACATACAACTTAAAGAAAAGACTGACTACATTTGTCATGTTTTCCACCTGCTGTAATGAGGGACGTCCCTGTGTTTTTGCAGTTGCCACAGGAGTAGCTGAGCAGGATACAGCAGGCAACAGTGTGTAACTTCACCAGGAGATGTCACTAAATATCACACACTGAACCTCTAAGGGGTGCTGTTAATCTGATCCATGAATCTGGTTCTATCCACAACAAAACCCACCTGTGTGAAGCCTGGACTCTGCTCTGGTTCCAGGATGAACAAACAATCAGCTTCCTTTAACAGAATTTGCTTCCACTTCCTGCTGGTGGTGCTTCCTCTGTCAGCATTGGCATTAACTTATTACTTTTCTAGGATGTTTTCCCAGAGGATCTTTCTCATCTCAGCCTTAAATTGCTTTGTTTAGCATTGCTGCATTTTGGTGGAGCTGTTTGTTTTCTGCACTGTGGGGATTTAACTTGCTAACCTGTGTGGTTTTGAAGAGGTTGTGAGGTCGAAGGCTGCCGTTTAACTGCGACATCTTGTTTGTTACCAGCTACTGATTATTCCCATTGAATAATTGTATGTCCCTACCAGAAAATGTCACTAAGTCATCACCAAACAATTAACTGATAGAAGGTCAATGACAAGGGAAGACGTGTTAAATGTGCATGATACTTTTTTTTCTCCTTCAGTGTCTTTTTTTCTGTTCAACATTTTAGACAGCTATTCCTGTTTGAGCTTCCTGTTCTTCAAAATCTTTAACGCTTGTTAAATACAGTTTCATTCTCTTGCATTTAAAGGCAACCAGACACATTACTGTCACTTGTACATACTCCTATAATTTTACAAATCGAGAACCACTTATGTTTTTAGGTTTACCTATAAAGGCTTTTTAAAACTCAAGCTAATTGTATTTTATTTTGTATTTTCTAACATGTAAGAAAAATCATTATTGGGAGGTTTGACCAGAATATGTTATGCATTTAATTGAAACAGAATAAATAGTAAACATTCAGTTAGGTAGTTTGTGTTTTGTACCTTTTTAAGACAGTTGTGTCTTCTTTTCTTTGGTCAGTTTTACAGTCATAGACAGAGTGGACTAACTGCATCCACAATGTTATAGAAAAATCTACTTATGTAATAAGACAATTTGTGATACATTATAATACACTTAAACTGTTTTAGATAAAGCATAAGTACCATCATTACTCTCTGTATTATCCAGTATACTTATGGACAGCCACAATTAAGTTTGCACCTTTGTTTTTAGCTTTAGTGAAATAGTTATTGTAAAGGCCCAGTGCATAAGACATAACTAACTATAACAGAAATGCAATATGATATTTATGATCATATTTTTACTGGTGTGAATAGTTGTGTTTTCATTACCTTGCACACTGATATCAACAGGACTACACCAGGTGTGTACAGTACAACCACATGGGCTTTATTTTTTCTGTTTTATGTAGTTACTATTAGTTTCCTTGTTGTCACTTTCTATATTTATGTGTGGACAAGACATGGTTCATATCTCCTAATAAAAGCTTAGAATGGAAAACATAAACACCATGTTTAGCTAAAATGACAAATGAACCAAAAGTAAAAAAACAAACAAACTATAAATTATGTGCATATCCACTAAGGAGTTTGAATGGGGATGAATCAGGCAATGTGTACTGTGACCAGCAGGTGGCGATGTTGGCAGAGTATAGACAGACTATAGAGAATTAAACATTCTTTGTTTCTAAATTGGCAGTTTAGATATTTTTTTAACGGATGGGAAATAATTTGGTCCCCTCTTAAGTCTTCATTTCCTGTAATACTACAGCCATGTCTGAGCTTTTTATGGGAATAGAAGATACCAATGGTCTCTCACATGACTTAATGGTTCAATAACAAAAGTGTTTCTATGACTTCTTTTATGACTTTACTGTCCCTGATGTGGAATTCAGACTCGCATTTGACCCATCCCACTACACCTGGAACCAGCTCCAGGTTAGGGCTAACTCACTTTATTATCCCCATATTCACCCAGCAGTTTGTTAATTTGTAATTAAAGGTGGGGTGCAAGATGTTTTCCTGGAGCATTGTTTTACTATATTGCTTAAAATCCCCTTCACACCCTGATTACAACCAATTAATTAAATACACTAACACAAAAATTAAAAAAATGTAGTCACCTGTGGAACAGACAGGACTGAAAAAACACCATCCAATCATTTTGAGCGCCCACTCAAAATGATTGAATGGTGATATGTCTATATAACTCAACTGCCATTTGTCCCTCCCCCCTCTGCACGTACCCCTCTTCGTGCATGAATCGTGTGTTCTCAGAGGCTTGAAGCACTAGTACAGGAAATGAAACCAGAGCTTGGCTAGTTATATTAGGATGTAAAATTCACTGGAAAGCTGTTTTGTCACTAACATAAATCACTAGGAAATGTAACGTTAGTCACATAGGTATGAACTGGGGCTGTTCTGTAAGAGCGGGGGTGTTGGAGGAGACTGAATGAGGTATACATGGACCAGGGCTGGAACTGGAGCCGGGTGAATTGTTGCTATGCAGGGCTTGTGAACCCTCGGGAACAAAAATTGCATGTGCCAGTATTCTGGAGATGTGGCTTCAGGGGGACGTCTGAAGAAAGGGGTTTGGACTTTTGAATTGTGTATTTTCAAGATGTAGCTTGCTCGAACTGTTTTTCTTAGATCTCGTACTCCACCTTTAATTTCCTAATACACACAACATCTGGCATTAGCATTTGCACTTTGGAAGCAGTAAGATGGTGTTGATGGTGCTCGGGGACCATCTATATTTCTTTATCAGTACTTTATTGAAGAACACTGACAGGAGAATTAACTCAAGTTTTATTCAAATAGTATCTGAGTATACCTGTATTTGAAATGAGTGGACATGGCAGAGAGAACAGGCAACCTGAACACATGAATGTCCTGGCCAAATGAACACAGACCCCTCTAGTAGCGCTACACTCCACCACCATCCATATGGGCACTGACAGTAGATTCAAGCTAGCATACATGTGTTTCATGGCTTTATATTAATTCAGTATATCACAAAAAGAGGAACGTCAAGACAGGGTACTCCTATTGTTTGGGGCATTTCACCCCAGGAGTGGGGTTACGTCCTGCATCACTGATGTGTTTGATGTAGGTTCTTGTGTTGGCGTGATGTTACAATCTGGCGATCCCCTAGCCCTAACCCCTTACCCTAACATGTAGAGCGTAACCCCACCCCCAGGCGAAATACATAGAATGTAACACATAGAACATAATCCTAGCCCTTGGCGAAATGCCCCAAAAAATAGGAGTGCCTTCAAGCCAGGGTTAAAAAATAAATTAATTAATTAATTAACCCGCACAGCATGGAGAAAACAGGCAAACTCAAGAAAGAAAGGCTCTGTTCCAACTGAAGATCAACCCAGGACCTTCTTGTTGTGAGGCAGATGTGCTAACCCCTTATGCCACTGCACTGCCCAAAAACACCTCAAGCCAGTTTAAAAGTTTTTATAAAGTTGTGGAAATTTTTGCCATTTCTGTTAACATTATTAAACTTTAAAATGTGGGGTTTTTTTTATTGACAGTAGAAGGCATTTGCTTGGCTGCATTGTAAAACTTCACCACAAGATGTCACTAAGTATTACACATTGAACCTTTAATATTAAAAAAAATAAATAATTACCTTGGCACTTATAGGCTATTTTACATTTCATATATTTTGATCAAATTTAGAGTTTGCTTTATGTATTTGTGACAGAAAATAACCTTAAAAAATGACTTATCACTTGTAACTGTGTTGATGAGTGTAATGTTTTAAACGTAGTCGTAACTTGGCAGGCTTTTGGACCGCAGCGCCAGGACGCAGGGCAGGCAGCGACATTCCGGTACATTTAAATAGGAAAGTCATTCTTATGGTGATGAGTTCAACACACCTTTATACGTGCGGAAGCAGGAAGACTCACTGCGGCGGCTCTGCTTGGGTTCGTGTCTTCGTCCCTGTGTGTTGAGGACCGTCCATGTCAGCGGCGTAAACCGGCCCTTTTGTCCGGAGTACCGAGCTTCTCACCGGGCGGCAAAGGAGACCCTACCGGGGGGGATGAATTTTATCACCAACTGGAGACGAAGCGTGAAGAGAAAAGACACCAAAGAGTGAGTAGAGAAAGCCGGTGAAAATCACGGAGAATATTGACACAGGCGGTGTTCGTTTATTTTCACGGTGAAAGTTAGCATTAAATAGGTACAGCTAGTGTTTATAACATCAGAGACGTTCAGGGCCCTCATTGATCCTCTGTAAAGCCAACAATCTCTACATCAACTCAGTGACTGTATAGCAGTACTGCAAGTGCATAGTAGAATGATTTATTTTCATTATTTTAATTTGTCGATGGTTGTCACTAAAGCCCCAAACACGTATTATTTTAGATCCAAACGGATACACAGTGGATGGACTCTGTTTGGTAGTATGCTCGTTTAACCTGCCCTCATTCAGTCATTTGACAGTGTGTTCATGACAAACTGCAGCCTGTTGGACAACATTACCTCCATGGTGCGTTCAAGAAGCCTCATATCCTCAAGTCAATAAACAAAACAATGCGTAGTTACAGTATTATGATAATTTCACTGTCAAGGCCTGAATGCTAAGTTATACCCTGGCAAAGCATACATTTTTTTTCAACGTTTTAAAGTTCTTTGTGAGTATTAAAATGTTATCAGTGACAGAAAACTCATCACATATTTTAGGAACATCCAACTTACAAGTCGACTTGTATGCGTCTGTGTATATGTATTTTATGTGTCTTAAGTCAATATGTTTTTTTTTTTTAAATTTTGTTTTGTTTTTTTTAACTTATATAGATGAGGATTTTGTTGTAAGGGGTAAAATTACCATCTAATCTCCACAGTATCTTATAGTATTTTCAGTCATTCTGCTGGTTTTATCTTCTGTATTAATGGTTCCAACTCAAAGTATCAGATTCACAAATTTCCTCAGACATCCACTGTTTTTCGCTCACAGTCATGAAGACTATTTTTACATGCACCCTCTAAAGTGACCTTTGACCACTTTTAGGGATGGCGCTCAGGAGGAAGACATCCCTGACAGTCCAGACTCCCCAAGCCAGTATGTTCACTTTACACTCCACTGATGACTATTATTACAGTGTGAGAGAAAAACCAAACAGAGCTTCACACAATGACAATCGTACACTTAATAACAACATTCAATTCAATTTTATTTGTAGAGCCCTATATCACAACAAACTTGCCGCACAGGGCTTTACAGAAAAACATTGTAACATATGTGTCCTTATCTTAACTTACACACAGATTGACTTCTGCTTATTTTTACAGATGGTCAGACGTGAACAGTCCAGAACTGGATCCCATTATCACTGACTTCAGGTAAGAGTCTTTTGATTAAGTTAAGTTTTATTTTATGCAGTAAAACTTTTGGTCCATAATGAAATACTCTCCATGACATAAAAATTGCATAATGAAGCGTTTTTAAGGTTATTTGTGTGTTATGCAAAATGATGGCCACGCAATTAATTACCAAAAACATTCTGCAATTCCAACTAAAATATTTGGTACCTGGGAGTGTCCAGTATATCAGTGTCTGTGTTTCTGTGGCTCTCACGATCATGTTGCCCAAACAATAGCTGTCCTTTCAGGTGGTTTCCATCCCTCGAGATTAGCCTCTTTTTTAACCAGCCTTGATTCTTCTTCCTCTGTTTCAGGTTACAGTTACCTGATAACAAAGATGCTCTGGGATCAACAAATCCATCTAATGGGTAAGACCTCACACTGAACCCTGACTGAAAGCAAAAGTCTGATTTACAACACCAGTGAAAACACATCAATAAAATCAACTGTTTGCCCCTTCAAAAGCACTTATGACATTTCAGATTTTTCTTACATTCTAATCATGCATTCCTAAGTGAGAGTGAATAAATAAATGATCACTTATTTGAAGAACCTGTTAATGGTGAATGACGTGTTGACAGAGTTTATCAGTAACATCTCTGGTCTCCATTTGACTTTACCCTGATATTTACTCTAAAAAGAGTTCAGAAAACAAGAACATGGTCACTCTTTCTAGTTATAGTATGAACCTAAGTGAAATTACTTACTAATGTCTTAATTTTCAATAAACTTATATGCCCAATTATTGTAATATATTAAATATTAAAATAAGATTTTTCAGTTTTCTCTTATTCTGAAATCCCATATAAGGAACCAATTCAACAGGTTTGTTTGTTTCTTGGTTTGGGTCCTGTCATTCAGAGAACACACACACCTCCTCTAGAGCCGATTCATCTTGATTTAAGTTTCAGTTTTTAGTGACATCTAGTGGTGGCATTTCTCTATGCAGCTAACTGTATACCCCCGTTCTGACCTACAGTGGCTGCACAAAACTTCTTTCATCACAGCCAGTGTTTGTTTTGTCCAGTCCACCTTAAAACAGATCATTTTGGAAACAATAGCCCCTTTTACACAGCACTTCTGTTACGGGAATATTTCGCCTTTATTACAGCTCGACGTCTGTGCAAACAAAATGGTGGGATCATTTGGTCTCACCATTATCGCAGCTTTGTAATGCCTCTGGAGGTAGTAACAGAGCCCTGATATAGGTGGAATCACGATTCTGGAATGCTATGTAAAAGGAACACCTCTCATTCCGCAACCAAGGTGTGACGTTTTGATGACTGTGATCCTTGCACCTCAGAGACAGTGGGTGCATATGGAGGCACTGGCATGGATTCTGTGGCAGCTGCTGCGGGTCCAGCCTGTCTCACCTCTGTGACTCCTTTGGCTTGGCTGTGTAAATCGGTCAATGGTGGGAAAAACGTGGGTTCACCATTTTGCCTTTTTTCCGGGATCTCTGTGTAAAAGTGGCTAATGAAAATGGTAGTGTGGGTGGAGGTTGTTTCATTTTATTTAATTAACCTCTTGCCAACCTTAGATGATATTATTTTGATAACATCTAATATACACAGCTCTCTTATTAATGCACCTCCACTTGTTGCATATCAAATGAAAGCTAACAAACTCATCTTTCTGAATATATAAACCATTCTGAAGTGCAACAGCAACAACACATACACTAAAGGTTGTTTTCCAGAAAAGCAGAATATGACAAATTTGTCTTTTCTTACTTTTGAAGGCTGTCATCTTATCAATCATCTATTGATCTGGACAAATGTGGTGTCATTTTCCTCATAACAGTCTAGCAAACATAATCCAATAAAGTATTTAGGTTCAAAATGCACATAAGATCCATAAAGGCAGGAATATTTGTCCAACCTGAGATCTATGTTGGTGATTTTTTTCCATTTTCCATGAAGATAACGTCCATAATTTACTTGTTCTGCCGGTAATACCGGTATAGAGGGGTTGTTAGCTTTTGATTGACACCTAACTTGGCCAATCTAAAGCATCCCACGGGTGACTGATAGGAGGGATAGCCAACCAAGTGTCAGAGACAGGTAACTGGTCATGCCCAGCTCATACTGCTGCTGTTCCAACAAATTAGGTTGCATTTATAATCTGGAGTGACAGGCGGATAGCCAATGAGCTGCTGAATACTAGGATATATGACATGTGGGGTTTAGTATAGATTTAAATGGCATTTTTGGACCATAATACTAGTTTTGACTTAATTTTATACTTGACAATTGTAATTTTGTATGAGAATTTTTTTTTTAAATAAATTTTTGCTAAAATATGCGTATTTTTTAAACTAAATGGATTGATTTTTATTAGTTTTGTTGTGTAGATTCTGATTCCCCAAGACTCAACCTTTCCAAAGAGCCTTTATTGATGTCTGTAAGTTGAAGCATTCAAAAGTTATGCATTTTTTTCCAAAAATTTCCAAATTAGCCGCTTTGAAAAAATTGATAATTCCCAATTTTTCCCTCTGTAAAATGCATAAATATACCCATAGAAAAAATGCTCTAAAATTGACATTTTTACAGATAAAGTTCTCTACTTTGAACTGTAAAGTGCCAAGACATTGGTCTGTTGGCAAATGGTGTGTTTCCGTCCATACCTGCCACCGGCAGGTTTATACGCCCCTGTTTTCACAAAAAAATTAAGGCAAGGGGGAAAAGCATCTAAATTTATTTGTGTTTCTAAGTATACAGCTTTTTACCTTTCAAACAGCAAAAGTGACTGCTTTAGTACAAACTATAGGGTGTTACTTTTACAAAGAGCCCATTCTTTTATCTGTACTCCAAATGGTTGAAGAACTGCCGTAATCTTAATTTTAAGAAAGAAAAATAACCAATAATTTAATTTCCTTAATGTTGCTGCCACCAGTAATCTGTTGTTTCACACGGGCACTTATTGTGACGCACACAATGCCAGGATGAACACACTAGACCCTTTTCCACCAAAATACCAGGAACTTTTATTACCAGAAACTCATTTACCTGGGTACAAGAATTCCTCATAATCTGTGTGCTTTACGTTTCCAAAGCACCCCAAAGTTCAGGGTAATTTATTGAACAAGCATGCATCATTGTTTGTGCAACACAACACGCCCAGGATGGAGGACACCCAAGTTGTTCTTATGTTTTACTACATCACAAATAAAACTATGCGATCTGAATGGGAAAGATGACAGGCATTATTTGCAAAGACATTTGCGATTTCATGAAGAGAAAATCTTAAAAAGGAAAACGAATTTTAAAAGCCATTGAGGACACTGACTGTGAGATGGATGAGATGCGTTCCAGCATGTGTATATGTGGGACTCCCTAAAACCAAATGACAGTAATTGTTCTAGGACACTACAATAACTGCTCCCTTTTCCTTGCAACCGTTGCAGTCCTTTAGTTTCTTATAATCCTTGTATAAATTTCTTCAGCTTTTCTCGTATTTGTTTAGGTGTGTCTTACATTTAGCTCCACCAGTTTGTTGGCTAATTTTACATTAACTCGATCTTTTCATGTCACCAATTCAAAGTCCCTCAGAATTTCCTCCTCCAAAATACACTCAAAAGAGCCCGGACCTCGTCATCCATCCACTTGTCGTAGCTTCTCATTTGTTCCATTTTCTGAATTATGAAAATACAAAGCTTGTGGAAATGAAATAAACAAAACTCAGTTTGCTGCTGCACAGTGGCTTAATGGCGGTTGAACAGAATGCGGAGTGCTGCAAGTGTAATCCACCAATAAGCATTCTCCAGCACACAGCCCCGCCCCTCAAGAATTCCAGGTAATCTGAAAAGTACTACTTCCCTACCTGAAATTTCTTCTGGGAAAGTTTGGGGGTGAGGGAAAGATTTTTACCTAGGTAATTTAGATGGAAACGCACTGGGGTTTTTCAATGTTCTGGGTAATGCTCAAAGTTCCTGTAGTGGAAAAGGGCCTAAAGTTGTATGTTGGTCCCATCTTCAGTTTTTAGTAAGCTAGTAAGTTGGATACAAATGTGTTGAAGACTGCAGTGCACATATTGTTTGTAGATGTCATTGGAGTCGTTTGTTGTTGTTGATAGATAAACTGGTTCTGGAATAAAGGACAAGTTGTTTGTCATTTTCAGACATGTCTTTTTCACATTTTTGCTATTTTTTCACCTGTTCAAATAATCGTTTAATTGAATCAAAGAAAATAATACATTAATTTATTACAAAAATAATCAATAGCTGCAGCTTTACTGTAAATGACAGGGGTTTTGTTATTTATTTTTCACATTTCAGAATCCAAATACACTAACCAAGACAACAAAGAGTAAAAGAAGATAATCACAGTAACTTGAAGTCTTTTCTGGAGGTACTGAACTTTTTCAGCTCTAGTAAATATCAATCACACTGAGTCAAGTCTTTATGTCTGCTAACTGTAAAGCGGCAGAGATTAAAGTGAGATAAACTCAGAATTGTTTAAAATCGCAGTTTGTACTATGTCATAAATCCTTGTATTTCTATTTGGCAAAACTAAAATATTCACTAGAAGTACAGCAGTGATTCAGATCTAATTAGCCCCCTGTTTCACACTCATAAGACAGGGAAACTACAGTTAAGTATTTTTTTACTACTCTCTGTAAAGATACTGTGAATGGATCTCCCTTTTTGTTTCTGTTATGGGCCAAAGTGCCAAAGAGGGAGAAAAATATGTCAGAGATAATAAGCACTTAGAAATGGTCACATGAGTGTGTGCATGGTTACTAATAGTGTCTATGTGTGTGTTACAGAACCAGTCTACAGTCTGCTTTAGGTTGAAGTTTTACTGATTGTGTGTGGCTACAAATCAAGGTTTTAAAACAAGTAGAACCGAGCTGAAATATCCATAAACAGCACTCAGAAGTGTGTAATCCTTTACTAAACATCCAATGTATTTAGAAAATGTTAGTCATGTTTTAGAAATAATTTGTTCATATGAATATATATGCCATGATCACAAAAAATGAGCACAGTTTTGTCATTTATGCAGATACATTTTCAGCTATTCAGAATTTATCATTTCAGTACTTTTAAAGCAGCCACTGTGTAAGAATTTGTTCATTTTATATGTTTTATATGACAGTTAACCTGCTGTGTTGGACTAGACATCGATTACAAAGCATCTACCGCACCATTATTCCCATTTCCTTACATGATGTAGACCATTATGTTAACACTGATGATAGCATTTGTGCAAATGGCATTGGCAACTACAGAGACTTGAAACAAAAATTACAGAACTGAATCTACACCCCCTCCTCCTGCAGCGCTCCTTTCTCTATCCTAATCATAAGTTTCACATTAAAATACATGATATGATGCTGTCTCATGCTGCAATGGAGAAGTAAAACCAAGATGTCACCATTAGAGGAGCTGCGATGTTGCTTCTGTGAGCAGTCACAGAGATAGCAGTGAAGGAATCACCCATTCACCCATTTAACCTCTTTCAGAATTTCCCATTATAATCTGAATTTTCCTAAGAATGTATTCAAGATGAGGTGCCGAATTCTAGTTTCTTGGTAGTTGTGTCTACTTTGTCATATGTGCTGTTGAGTTTATCATGTGATGTGTTTGTTACCTTTATGTTGTGATGGTGAAATTGTGACACTGCAGTAAAACAAAACCTGTGTGTGTACAGCTTATGAGAATGAAGACATGCCCCTCTTGGTTTTCACAGTCCCATTGTACAGAGTCAGAGATTGGAATGAGATGATGGAGGAACAAAATAGACAGTGGTGGGTTGGACTGCCAAAGCCTATATAATGTAATGTCAGTATTAAACACTGTGCTGAGGACTGGACAATTTGGCCAAAAGCTCATATGAACACACAATCATGATTTCAGGTGGAATCATGATCCAAATGTAGGTCAGTTACAACCAAACTATAAGTTTCCTTTACTTTTTTTTGGTTTCTGGTGGTTTGTGTGATGGGCTTTTGTTGTTGTTATCTTACTAGAAATATTTTTATGTAATTTTGGACCAAAATGATTTCACTTGTTTGACATTATCTAAATGAAGTACAGTCCTGTGACACTGCTGTGTTTCCATTAATTAAACCAGACTGTGATGGCCTAATAATAATGTGATACTAATGAATCAAAAATATTTTCACAGTATCATAACTGTTAACATCTGTGTAAATTAGGCACACTGTATGCAAACTAAACACCAGTACTTTAGTGTGGGCAAATGTTCAACTATTACTATAAACACATCAACCTGTGCTGTTGACATTAATATTACAGCCCCATAGCGTAGTGCATCATATATGTGCTGCTCTCTTTGTAAAATTCTGTAAGTATACAGATAAAAATGCCATTTAATACATGTTAGCAGAGCTGAAAGTGTTGCCTGTGTAATTATGTATGTTTTGATGACATGATCTGTATGGTCCATCTAAAGAGTACATCATATGATAAATCCAGATTGGTCACCATTGATGATTTTGAGATTGCTTTGCTCTAACTGCACTTGAATCACAATATGCTGAAAGGTAATTGTAATGTTTTTGTCCAGTAATGGAAAAAATACAGCCCACTGAACTGTAAATGCCTAAAAAAAATTTAAGGCTAAAACAATACTAATTGTTAGAAGTAAAACAGAAAATCAGTTATTAGATTTTCTCATTTCAGCAGTGATAAACATGACCATTTGGATTCACAGCATTTAAGATCAGAGTGGTGACTACAGGCTACAGAGAAATATGACGGCCAAACTAATGCACTGTAAAATTATTTTATTCAATATCTGAGTCAAAAACTGAACAAAATAGTAATCTTAAAAATGCTGAATATCAGATCTGAAAATTGCCAGTCCAGTAATCAGACAGTAACTAAATATATATTATATATTTATTTTAGTAATTATACAAAAGCCCTGTGACCCTAGTGAGGATAAAGCGGGTTCAGAAAATGGATGGATAATTACACAAAAGTCATTTTTAATAACAGATAAAGGTACCGTTATAATTAATAGCATTAACAGAGTCTCTCTTGTAGTGTTTCAGTTCTAGTCTTGTTAGTGAACTAGTCCTCATAGTGGAACAGTTCTTTTTAATATTATTTATTACACATGTGATCATGTTTCAGTGTGTGCTGTGATGCTATCATTAATTGCTGATGTCAGATGTGTGTCTCTTAGGTCTCTGACATCTCCTATAACAGTTGAGTGGTTCTGTCAAGACGTTGTTTATGGAGATAACTCTCCTGGTGTTTCGGTACTCTACATCCATCGATGATTTGCATTTATTTCTAGTCCATCTGTGAGTGTCTGTGCTGCATCTGCGTCCTCTCCAGTGTTTCTGGATGGTTTTGGTGCAGTGTTTGGTCTCTGCCACTGCAGCAACACCAGACCGGCTGAAAACCCTTCCAACACGTCTTCTGCCTCTTTTTCTTCTTTATAAAACTCACCTCTCCTGCGTTTTACTCAGAGTAGCAAAAAGAAAGTATATCGAGACCGAGTTGCAACTCATGTCTTCAGTTTTGTTTTTTTTTGTTTGTTTCACATTTTATGTAAAAAAAAAAAAAGAAGAAACCAAAACCTCAGGCCATACATGAGCCGTGGGCATTTAGTCCCACCCCTGAATGTGCAGTGGCCAATAGAAACAGAGTCTGCAGTATGTATCCTGAGGGGTGATGACTGGAAGAGGTGGGACAGGCTTTTTTCTTTTTGCGTGTGTACAGATAGTATGTGTTTTCCCTCCTCATGTGTGATAGTCATCCCAATCTTATTAAGGGCTGCTGTTAGTGCAGTGTCCCGCCTCCTCCTCCTCCTCCTCCCCCTTCCTCTTTTGCGCTCTCTCGCCTTCCTTTCCCTCCTCTCTCTTTCTCTTTCTGCTGCTTCTGCTCTTGTTGCTGCTGCTGCTGCTGCTACAGATAGAAACAGAAACCCAGACCATTACATTCACTGTCGGAGAGAGAGAGAGGCCGCAGACACACACTTCACTTCTGCATTTTTCTCCATCTGTCCTCTTTCTCCTTCTCTGGGTCACTTTCACACACATACAGACACACATGAAAATGTCCGGAGAGGAGGACACTCTGTCAAATGGGTAAGATGCTTCAGTACTGCTTGTGTTGGACTCTGTGCTGTAGGATGCTCTGTCTTTTCTATTCCCATAGTCATGTAAAGGAAACTGTGAGTGTGTTCAGGCTGTGACATTCAGGCATGTGGACAAACTCGCTCCGTTTATTAGTTCTTTTGTGTCACACCTCAATGCTACCAGGCCTCCGATCAGCTTTTACCAGGTCCTTAAGAGTCCTTAAAGTACTGCTTTGTCACTCTGGGAAGGCCGTGCATGTGTGCTTCCTTACTTGTTTTCACATGAGCACATGCAGAGGTGTATGTAAATATGCATGATAAGCAGTTTGTGTGTGTTTGCTTCAGTGATAATGATCATTATTGTGCAAGTTTCCCTCTAGAGAAATCAACCACCCAAATTCAGACTTGCTGACTTTAAATTAAATTAGATAACTGAGACAATGTGCGGTATGTGCATCCTGACCTTAACAGACTGTCCTTATTGTTAGGTGGTCAGCCCTTCTCTTTCTTTTGTACAATTGTTCAATTTGTTCCATTAAAGAGAACATGTGAACTGTACTGTGCAACAGCTTCACCCTCTGAGGTGACTTTGTCCTTTTCATTGTCCTCAGGCCTCACATTTTAAAGCATAACTCTGCTGAGTTCTTGTTTTCCAATCCTTCAGGACCAGTCGAGTTGGTTTACAGCTATAAGGAAATGAAGATTGTGTAACAGAGCTGCTGTTACTGTATTATACCAGACTGTGAATGACTTGGTGTATCAAAATCACCCAAAATATCTATACTGAAATAGTGCTCAGTCACATATGTAAACAAAGGTGGCTAAAATACCATCATCACTTGACTATTACTGACATTTATTATGTATAAGCCTCTGTTTGTGCTCTGTTTGGCACTGCTGGATCCAGTTGGTCTCAACACTGTGAAATAACTGATGGTCTCTTGACTGTTTCATTTTAAGGAGAGAATTAGGATTCATTAAGAGTAAGGGTTTAAATATCCACAGTGCAAAAAAGGTAAGAGGTTTAAATTGTTGTACGTACAATATAATATTCATTATTCATATTCATATAATCATATGACAGTAAGAATCCTTTTTCCCTGTTGTCTTAGAATGAACCATGTTTCTACTGTAGCTTTCATCATCTTTTTTAAAATTTTATTTTTTAGTTGGTGTCATTACATTACTGTCATCTACTGCTTTGGAGTGTGGGCTAGCATTAATATCCTCTTAACTAACAAACCCAGAATGGACAAAATAAATACCCAGGGATTTACTAGACTGTTACTGTTACTACAACATTGTATTACCATGCAGTTGACCAGCCAAACGAGCAGAATGTCAGGCAACCACATCAACTGCTATGGTCACAGATGTTGGTCACTTTTGTCAAGTCAGGTTGTACAACCAGCATAGAACTGTTATGTTGATTGATCTGTTTTTTCTGATAAATCTTACAGATCAAAAAGCTCTGTCCAAACTCCTCATTCACAAATACTCATTCACAAATGTGTCAAGTACCAGTGTGAATACAAATATTGCATTAGGGGTTTTTAGTGTAACTGTTTGCAGTTTAGCAGGTGTTTTTATGTCTGTTTAAGGTAATTCTTTGGAATCTCTCAGCACTAAAACCACAGTTCAGGAGTTTGCACAAAGAGCTACAAATGATCGTCAATGTGATGAAGTCAAAGTGTATGTAAGATATTTTACATTTCTCTGACTTTTGGACAAATCACAGGAAGTTATGCAAGGCTATCATTTTTGCAACATCCAAATTCACAGCTAGATGTCACTAAATATCACACAACCTTTAAGAAGGCTATGGTAAGGATCTACTAGATCATTACAGTCAACACATACAGTAGTTGATAAGTTTAGTTTAGTTTTAGTTTAATCTTTAAAGAAGAAACTGATATTGTACAAATCAGTGGCATCATGTGTCAGTTCAGCTATTGTTTCTCTGGGAACTGGTAGTTGTCTGTAAGTGTCACTGTAAGAACCGGTTTACAACTGCACAGATTTGTTTAGTTGGAGTGTGTGTGTATATATATATATATATATATATATAGAGAGAGAGAGAGATAGAGCGATAGATAGATAGATAGATAGATAGATAGATAGATAGATAGATAGATAGATAGATAGATAGATAGATAGATA
>JAPQRP010000020.1:33154695-33171208 GCA_037367295.1 Apogon hyalosoma
GATAGATAGATAGATAGATAGATAGATAGATAGATAGATAGATAGATAGATAGATAGATAGATTTATTGTCATTCAACAAGTTTACATCAGAGATGCTCTGCAGAACGAAATGCCAATACACAGACCTTATAAAAACACATGTGATAACAGTATTACTTAGAAGTGTGTGTGTGTGTGTGTGTGTGTGTGTGCGTGTGTGTGTGTGTGTGTGCGTGTGTGCGTGTGCGTGTGTGTGTGTGTGTGTGTGTCTACTGAGAGATGACATGTGACTGCAGCATTATCCTTGAAATCAATGAACACATGTACAGGGTGTCTGCTGAGAATTAATCACATTAAGCATTAGAAATGATTATGTGCCATATGCCTTATTATTCTATAGAGAGCAGACAGTCACTTATGAAAAAAAAATCACTCCTCATGCTTTGACGCTTAATAGAGCTGCTGGAGAGAAAATTGTTGGTGAATATTGTAATGTGTATTGATTTTCATGAACAATTGTTTTAATTATTGTTATTGCATATATATTACCTTTGTTGCTTGACTACTGGAAGTCCTGCTTGTTTATTGTTTATTGGCAAATATTTTTGGCGTCTTGAGATCATCACCCTTGGCCATAGATGACTGTATGTCCAGTTGTGTCTGCCGTGGAAGGATGTTAGTGTGTACTGCACATATAGTATATCTACTTAGGTTTAGGAGATTTCACAGACTTACATTTTGACTGATCTTATTTTGTCTTATGATGTGTTTTTCAGTGGGATCATAAAGTCCATGTCACTAAATAAATAGATAATGGTGCTGTCCAAGCTCTTTATACTCAGCTAACAAAACTTTTAAGTGAGCCAAAAACCACTTTAATTACTACATTTTACAAAGAGTGTTGCATTAGGGGTTTGGAGTGTTAATGTTGCTAGGTTAACAATTTCATTTAAGTCCATTTGTAATGCTAATTTAAAATCTTTCTGCACTAAACTTGCACTAACGTTGATAAAGGGAGACAACTGGACCAGATGTATATGACGTGAAAAAAAAAATTAAACAATAAAAAAAAATACACATTGAGTCAAAGGTATGGTGCACAGTTTGAAAAATGTGGACTAGTGTTTACATTTTAAATTACCAGATTTATTACAGGTTTTTTTTTAGCCTTTATTCAAATATGGTAATGATGCAAAATGCAGAATTGCTGTTCAGATAAAAAGTATAACAAAAAAACCATCACACAAAGCTATAGCCTCCAGAAACCAGCGAAAAGCGATGAAACCTGTTACAGTTGGATTATAACAAGGCTACACTTTAAAAGAGCAGAAAACAATGGGGATTCAGATTGTAGATGATGATTCTACCTCAAAAGATCATCATGTGATCTTTTGATCAGACTGGCAAACCTAGATTTACTGAAGCAAACAGTCACAATGAAGGCATAATATGTTTAGTAAGTGTGAACAAAACGTTAATCTTTTCTGTTTCATTTGTGATTATTATTAAATGGCTGTATTTTATGAGGTGCAAAATGAAAACAACCTATACAGTTGTCTAAACCATATCAAGTGACCACCCGTTTTTATGCAGGTAAACATATACATTGAGAATGTCCATTTGCTGTGACTACAGTTGTCATTGTAAGTCTCTGCTGTTTTCAGGAAGCAGAGTTTGCTGCTGGTCATATGTGAACACAGCAGTCACCCCCATGTCATTAGCTGGAGCTGCATCTGTGTGTGTGTGTGTGTGTGTGTGTGTGTGTGTGTGATGAGTTGGTCATTCCCCTGTGTTTCTAATGGGCAGGAATGTAAAGTGAATGCTGTCCATTAGTCATCGCTGTTAAACAGATTCGCTGTAGTTATGTACTTGTTTATGTAGTTGTTCTTGCACTTTTATTCTTTTGCACCTTTTCTGTTTAATGGTTAGATTTAGAACTCTCTGCCAAAGACTTAACAGTGATTTCTACTTGGTGAATAGTTGGACTCATGTGACCAGTACGGTGCCCTGGAGGTTCAAAAATCCCAAACTGCATTTCACAAATGAAACAAAACATGAGTCACTTCTGTTTAGCACAAAATCAAATAAAACCAGTGAGTATTACAAGAGAATGAAAATTCCATCAAATGTGAAAATGTTTCATAAAATAAGCTATGATGTACAAAAAAAATAGATTTCAGATGAAGCAGCAGTCTACAAAACATTAATGCAACAACCAAACAGAAGGAAATTCATCATCTTAATGTCAGAGAACATTAGTGTAACCTCAGTGTCAGCCATTAGTGTTTCACATTTACCATGAACTGAATTAATTTCTTTAGCTCATTAAACTGAATATAATGAGTTTTCCACATCTGATGTTGAGAAATAAAACACACATTTGATCTGAGCTGTGAAGAGCAGGAAGGACCCATGGAACAGGACATGGTTTTCAGTCATGACTTATCCTTATTCAGCGTCACGTGAGGATCATGTGCACTGTGTTGAATTGTATATGCAGCAGTGTTATTAACAATCATTAGAAGCAGTTTATTGCTTTCATAAAGAGAGTTGAAAACAATTACTCCATTGACATGTACAAAATAGAATAAGCTTATTCCAAAATAGACAAAATTCCCTGTATGCTTGTCACATTGCTAATGAAAGTGAACGTTACACTGATATTCCTGTTTACACGCATCTGTGCATACTCTGATTAAAAATAGGGGTTTTTTTTTTCAAAGTTTCCTGTTCAACTAGGTAAACACCAGATCCCACTGTTACTCCATCAAACACCTTGTTGAAAAGGTTAGCTTTTGGGTATTTGTACAAAGATATTTATCCAAAATCCTGATGATATGCTCTTTTGTAATGTGTGTTTAGAAGTAGGTGTGCTTCTCCTCCTGAAAATAAATGTGGACTTTTCATTGGAGAGTCCATCTGTTCCAGCTGATCATAAACATGGGACATTTGTTGCAAATGTGAGGCATGTTTTAAATGTGTTGTAAACATGCCCAAAAAAATCCCATAAATCTGGGATAACGTCTGTATATCTAAATTCAACATTCAGAAAATGGTCTAAATAAGATTATCCAAATGGAATATGCTGTGTACATTCACAGTATTATTATATTTGGAATAATAGTTGGTTAGTGTGTGCATGTAGACTCATTATCTATTTATAGAATCAGCAGCTTCTCTTCGATACCATCACAGGTGTCAAACTCCAGTCCTTGTGGCCCGGTATCCTGCATTCCCTCTTCCATCACACCTGGTTCAATTAATGATCAGCTCATCATCATGCTCTGTAGAAGCCTGATAATGGTGTAATAGCTTCCATGTGTGCTGGAAGAGGGAAATATCTAACACATGCAGGATACTTGCCCTCAAGGACTGGAGTTTGACACCCCTGATTGAATGATCCTGTTCATTCCCTTAGTTTTTATTTATAAAAGTGGGTGGTTGAGCAACTATAGTCATTTATGCTGATTCCTTCTGTAATGTGCAGTGTAATACAAACAGGAACAACACTAACAACTAATCAGTCTGTGGAGGTTGTTTTCTTGTCTGTGGATCCTGACTGGCTTCTGTCTTAATCTGCTTGAGATGAGAATGGATGAAACTGTTCACCTTAGGTTAGAACAAAAGACATGCACAATGCACACGATAGACTTAATTTAAAAGGTAACACCTTACATTTCTGTTTAACACAACTCAAATATAAGCTTGACCTTAACTGTATGTGAAGGTACTACTTATCTTATACAGTATATCTTCAGTGGTATGTGAAGATACCACTTTCTAGGTTAGAGGACGGGGTTTGGAGGCTGCATTTGTTGTTGAAAATGAGAACAGGGTCACTGCAGCAGACACACGCGAAAAAGAATATGGGAGTTGGCAGGGGTTTCCATCTTTTTTCGATGCAGAAAAGTGAATACAAGGATATTTTTTTGTTACTGAGACGACACATGAGACATCAGGCCTTCTCTGTTTACCAGGGTTTCTTGTGGCCTTGGTTTTGACCTTTTTAGATGATGGGATGGTATTTTGTCCCTCTTCCGTTCTTTAATTTTTTTCATGTCACTTGTCCAGGTGCTCCCGGTCAGATCTGTCGCTGGCTCTAGAGGACTGTATGGCGGCTCTGGATCTGTTCCTCAGGAATGACTTTGAGGAAGCACAGGCCCATCTCAGATCCAGGTAAGAACACAGTCTGCGGCACATGCTCACACAGCTGCTGCTCGGTCCACCTGGAAATGTGCATTCATGGACAAATGCAATGCATCAGAGGGAACAGCTGATTTTATGCATGCAAGCAACTGTATTTTTAGGTATTTTCAGATCCTCTGGTTTCAACATTTTGAACAAAGCATTGCACACATAAGCAAGACATGTCTTTATTTTTATTTTACTGATGTCCTTTCACACCAAAGCTAGAAGAGACACACAACTCTAGGATTTTGAACATGATCCAACAAAAGCATTAACACAAAAGACCTTATAAAATGTTCTTTCTAGGGAGGTAAAACTTTGTTCTGAGGTTCTGTCTGGTCCACCCATCATTTTCTAGCTCACAATGAAAATTAAGTAACTCTTTTGAATGTTAAGTATTTCCAAGTAAAATGCAGTTACAGTATTTGAATGCAGTAAAATATTAGATTTTTCTGCCAATAAAGTACTTCAGTTTAGAAGAACTGAAAGCTAAAAATAAGCACAGCAGTTTAGATTCCAGTCTCTTTGTATAAACTATTTGCTATTGTCAAACAGCTAACACTGAGAGGAAGTGAAAGGAGTTAATTTAGTTAATAAGTTACGTTAATAAGTCCATTCTAGTTCCATTATAAAGATGACTTATGAGCATGTTGTTTATTCATTTTATCTGATTATCTGATTTGATTGTCATTTTGCTAAGGTTCATAAATACTTTTGTGTCCAGTAGAATTACCTGATGACATTAAATGTGTGATTATTGTAAACAATCCATGTTTCCATTTCAGATTGGATGACATAATAGCTGCAGGTTTTGTATGATTGACAACATAGTGTTTTGTTTTTCGTCCATAGTCTCTCTCCAAAAACTCACACCTTGTCTCAGGTTTTCTGTTCAACAATATGTCATCGAGTTACACCTTTGTTAAATGCTCTTTTCTGTCTATTATTATCAGAACCTGCATCGTCCTGTTACTATTCTCCTCCACCCATGGTGTTCTCTGTGGGTCTGTGGGCCACTCCTTAGCCCCGGTTTCCTCTTTTCAATGTGGAGTTAAACTGCTTCCTGTCAGCAATTTAGTTCTTAACCCAGATTGATAGTTTTTGTCAGTTTTAATACAAGACTACTTAGATCACAGTTAGTTAAAAGGACTTTTATTGCATCATTACATAAATAGCGAGTTACTAAATGATTGTTCTGGTGTGGTAAGCATAATATGGTCTACTACGTAAATCTATAGTTGTGAAATATTCTCAGTGGAGGAAAATCTGTCCAAATCCACCCCAGTAACTCTTGTAATTTCTGCCACCTGAGGGTTGGCAGTCTGTCAGCCTAATGGGTGGCCTTATTTCTATCTTAATATTCTTCCCACAGCTCTGTGTGTGCTCTCTCTTCATCTTCTAGTTAGTGAAGTACACCCACCTGAACAAACAGTAGTTGTAAATATACACACGCTTTGTTTGTAGCTGTTTTTGAGTCCAGATGGTTGGATATTTCATGCAATAGGACAGGATGAGAATTGAGAATTAGTGCTGATTCAGTAAAAGAGGTCTGGCCTACAGTAATTGTTATTTAGATAGATGTGTTATAGTCTTTACAACTGTCTTGTTGACCTGAACAGAAGATTTTATTGAGGTTAAAGTAGATCCAAGTTAACTTTGCTTTCTTCCAGTCAGCGAAGGCGGTCTAATATGTGCATGTTTTCGACATATGAATGCAACACTCTAATGAGATTGAGCCCGGGTTTAATTCTGTTTGGTTTGTGCAGAACTCAATAACACCATAACCCCCATACCCCCCCACCCTTGAATTTAGTTTGCCGCTCTGAGAAAGGTTTTGTAAGGAAACTGATGACCTGAGGCCTGAGAGCTCCAATATGTAATATTATGTAAGTTTTAATGACATCTTCTGCAATGTGAGCAAGAGAGAATGCTGAAAAATTAATCTACAGGGAACAAGATGCCTCGAGGATCCAAAACAGCAGCAGCAGATGTGCTCTGTGTTTTCAGTCCGGTCTGTCCATGACTGCTACTAATGTCTCCTCAGTCTGTGTCTGTTTCCCTAAAGCTGCATTATGACGCAGTCAGGTGGAAAAAGGTTTACCACAGACTGCAGCAGCTATACACATTAAAACTAAATGACTTAGAGACATTCTCGGTGATATACACTATGTATTTAAAGCCTCTGCACGTTAAGTAGCATAATGTTGAAAACATAAAAAAATATTAGAAATCAAGTTTCAATCCAAATTCAAAATTGTCAATATTCAAGTTTTATAAACTTTACATTTGGTTTCAATTGGACATAGTTAAACTGGAAATATCTGTTATGATAAATGGAAATTTAACTACATAACGCTAATGATCCCAGTCCATTTTTCCATTCACATTAACGACTATTAGCTACTAGTTGCTAACTAACTCTTTATTGCCTAAACTATCTATTCTCTAATGTAATGTGATGCTAAGCATATAGATCTTGACATACTATGAAGACTTACATCTGTCTATTATGTAAATAATGTGTTATTACTTGTTTTTAAATTAATTTTATTTAATTTGAGCAAAAGGACAATGAACTATTAGCCGGTTGTTAGACTAGCTAACACCTTTGCTAACACATGTAGCCCCTGTTATGGAGTGGCTAAGGTTAGTTAACATTACTAGAGTCATTACTACAGTCTTGAAAAACGCTTTAAACCAGTGGTTACCATACGTTTTCAGCTCAAGACCTAAGACCTCCTCTGAGAGGGACAGGGAGTCCAAGTGGACCATGTTCAGTACCTCCATTGCCAAAGCAGCTGTGCAAAGTTGGGGCTACAAGGTCACTGGTGCTTATCATGGCGGCAATTCTCCAACCACCAACAGTAAACTGAAGAAGAAGCTCTGTAGAGCTTGGTTGGCACTTGGGACTTCCAGAGGCAGGTTACAGGTACTGGCAGCGGACCGCAGCTTTGGCAGTTGTTGAGACAAAAACTGGGGCATGGGACAAGTTCAGTGGGGCGATGGAGCTTGACTATTAGTTAGCCTCGAAGAAGTTCTGGCAAACTGTCAGGCAACTCAGGAGGGGGATGCACGGCTTCATGAACACTGTTTACAGTGGAGATGGAGTTCTGTTGACCTCAAGTGTGGATATCATCAGACATGGAAGGACTTCTTCGAGGATTTCCTAAACCCTGTCTTCATGCCTTCTGTGCCTGAAGCAGAGCCCTGGGACTCAACCCATCACCCAGGCTGAGGTGTCCAAGGTAGTTGCACAACTCATTGGTGGCTGGACCTCGGGGGTGGATGAAGTCCATCCCAAGTTTCTTAAGTCTCTGCATTCTGATAATTACAGTAATGGATTGGATTTATATAGTACTTCTTGAATTTCCCTCGGGATTAATAAAGTATCTATCTATCTATCTATCTATCTACTTTTCTTTTGTCATGTTGTGGGGCTGTCTTAAATGACACATTTTCAACATCACATGGAGGACAGGGACAGTATCACTGGATTAGCAGACTGTGGTGGTGGTTTCCCTTTTTAAGGGGAACCACAAGATATGTTCCATGAATAGAGGGATCACACTCCTCAGCCTCCCTGAGAAGGCCTATGTCAGGGTACTGGAGAGGAGAATTTGATCGATAGTCAAACTTTACATTCAAGAGGAACAATCGTGGAACACTGGACCAGCTCTTTACCCTCTACATGGTCTTAGAGGCTTCATGGGAGTTTACCCATCCAGTCCACCTGTGTTTTGTGGATTTGGAAAAGGCATTTGACCATGTCCCTGCACAGTTTTAGGCTCATCAAACTGTGACCTTCATCTTGCACTGGGACAGTTCGCAGCTGAATGTGAAGCAGCCAGGATTAAGATCAGCACCTCCAAGTCTGGGGCCATTGTTCTCAGTTGGAAAAAGATGGACTCCCTCCTCCAGGTTGGGAAAGAATCGCTTCACCAAGTTTCATTTCTGGATCTTGTTCATGAGTGAAAGAAGGATGAAGTGTGAGATTGACAGGTGGATCAGGGCAGTAACACAGACATTGTACTGATGTGTTTTGGTGAAGAAGGAGCTGAACCAAAAGGCAAATCTCTTGATTTACTGGTTCTCACCTATGGTCACAAGCTGTGGGTAGTGACTGACAGAAATAGACTGTAGATACAAGCGATGGAAATGAGTTTCCTTCGCAAGATGGTTGGACTCTTTTGTAGAGACAAGGTGAGGAGTTCATCCATCCAGGAGAAGTTCAGAGTAGAACCACAGCTCCTCCACAGCTGAGAGAGAAACCAGTTGATGTGGTTCAGTCTACCATCACATGCTTTTAAAGGAGGTTATGTTCAGCCATCCTAGGGTTAATACTCTACCCTGTACTGTGATATTCACAATGACTGAGGGAAAAAAACAGACATGTGACATAAATTATCCTCATTTGTGCAGACCAGGAAATTAATGCTGAGCTTAAATTTGAAATCACTGTGAAAAACTAAATTATTGTGAAAGGTAGATGAACAAATAATACAGAAATGTTTTGCAGATGTTCTTTTCCCTTTGGCATTCCTGTTTTTTGCTATATTGTGTTTTTTTTTTTTTTCAATTCCGTTTACTGTGGTTTTGATTCTGTTTCCTAATCTGCTGAATGTGTTTTATTTCGACCTTCTGCAACCAGTATCCAAGCTGAGTTATGTGTTTTTTAATTTTTTTTATGATGATGATGATGATTATTATTATTATTATTATTATTGGTCATTAATGAGGTTCTGATTTTTGAAGCTTGGCTCTACTTCATAGTCTCAGAGCCAATTAAAATTCTTTGACAACATTGTGGAAACATGCCTGATGAGTCAAGTGTTTCTGAATCTCCCTTCCTACTGATCCAGCAGCAGGCTTAGTTTTATTTGCCAGCTCTCTGTTCAAACATGCAACCTGGGCAAGGACTGGCTTTAGAGCGATGTTTAGTCTCCCGTCTGGCTGCTGTTCACCCTTTCTCTCATCGGTAGCAGTTCACCAGTGCAGGCAGTGCACAGTAAATACATAACATACAAGTAAGCTTTGGAATGCTGATGTTTCTGTAGACTCAAATGGGCTTTCAGTATTTTCACAAGAAGCCTAAGATGCTTATTCTTCAAAGTGGCATACCATACCATCATTCTTGACAATCAAAATATCTGAATCATTTGATCTGGGAAAAAGTTGCGATTCTCTTTCCTTCGCCGCACTTCCTTATTTCTTTGAACATGTTGAGGACTGAAGATGAGGCCAACAGAAAGTATGAAGCAGCTTCTCCCTCACATCATGGAAAATTATGCTGCAAATATGTGATGTCAGAAGGATGAGCACCATCGAATCCCTCAACCCAGTTTACCTCCAATAATTATCATGCAAGGTTTTCTGCTCAAGCTTGGCCTGACATCTTACATAAGCCTGAGACAATAGAAAAGGAATCTCTGACGCTCAACCTCCATCTTTTCTGTCCATCTGCTACTGCTTCATAGTTGTTACAGTATTCCTTTACCTGTTGGAATGAGATAATCATCAATCATCTATTGTGTAAAGGTTTAAAACCTTAAAATCCTCTACTTAAAAACAAAGAAATAAATAGTTCCCTCTCTAATATATACCCATACATTGCCATTTGTAATTTTTTAAGAAGAGTCTCAGAAGTAAATTGCCTTTGGTGATGTCAAGTTATCATGGGTTAAGATCTAATCTAAGATCTGATTACGTATATTTTGGTTACGTGGCAGCGACTGGTTGCTGCTTTTAACTTAGTGTAAGATTACAGAAGTCAGTCACATGAGTCCAAAAGCAGTAAAATGTCAGTCATGCTGATGTACAACATTCCTCTGTACTCACTTTCTTCCTTTATACTTTATCTAAATAAGTTTGCATAGATTTTTTTGTCATTATCCGTCATGTGTTGCTGGAAATCGGTGTATATAGTGTCATATTAAGAGCAATGCTTTGTGTTATTGTTCTTTTTATCTTGAAAAAAAAAAGAAATGAGTTGTTAATATGATGCTAACTGGAAAAACAAGCTAATTTTAACTGGAATTACAGGTACATCTACTGTGATACAATACAGTACTTTTACGCTTCCTTCATCACTTAAAGAAGACCTTTTCTGAGTGACTGGGTGTGACGTGACATACCAAAACCTTGGCTATAAATAGACACTAACATTCTTTTTTTTTTCCTTTAGCCTTTTTAGAGGCAGTAGCTTCCCAGTACCCAGCCACCCCCGCCATTTAAAGTGCAAGTGGGCAGCTTTTTATATGCTCAGAATTCTACATTGTTGATTTTGTACACATGATTAAAGATGTATGTTGATCCAAACCAACACACTGATCCTACTAATAATTATTGATGACTCAGAAACAATTAAAACATAACAGTGAATCACAGTGATACACAGTTTGTTGTCAGTCCCACAAAAGCCCATATATTCACCATCACAGTGGTTCCCAAATTTTTTCACCTAAACACCCCAAAAATCTATTTTCTTTGTCCTTAGAATCCAGATTTAGAAAAATGTGCCACATACTGTCATGTCTACAGATCCACCAACTAAACAATGTTGAATTAAATAATTGGAATTTCAACAATTAGCGTCAACTGTTATATTTAATGACAGGAAAAGTAATTTTAGCTCAGCACATGACTGTCTATAAATACCCTTTTTATGTTGTTTCAGTCTTTTTGCATCTTCATTTTCATTTGTTTTCTTGTTTTTATATCTTGTTACATTATTTTCATCTTACTACACATTTACATTGTTTTCATTTTGTTAGATCTTTGAAGTTGTCTTGTTGTAATGTCTTTTAATGTCATTTTTGTGTTGTTAACATCTATGAAGTTAATTTCCTCTTATGTAGTTTTCCTCTTATTTTATGTGTTTGTTTTCAACTATTTTTGCCTTGAAAGTTATTTCCATGTTGTTATGTAGTTTAAAATCTCATTACATCATTTTCATCTTCTTATACAGGAATTGTCTTGTCACTTCTCGAAGTTGTTTTTCGTGTTGCATCATTTACATGGTTCCATCTTTAATGTGGTTATCATTTGTTTCATCTTTTTCATGTTGTGTCTTATATGTTATATTTGTCTTGTCCCTCCTTTGAAGTCAATTTTGTCTTTTTACATAATTTTCATCATTTTGACTTTAATGTCGTTTTGCTATGCAAATCTTTTACAGAGAATAAAAGTCTTCTTTTTACTCAGGAAACATTAATGTGATAGTATATGACTGTTATGTAGTTTATTATCACAGTTAGCAACCAGTGATGTGCAATGAGGTTTATGGCTGGTGAGGCACTCAGATCTCCAAAAATATGAACTCTAAAGAGTATTCACTATTTCATTGGCAACAGTTAACAGGTTATGTTTTATATCTCATATCAGCATTCTTTACACATACATATGTGACACATATTTCATTTAAGGTCAAAATAAAATTTTCACTCAAATTATGTTGGATATGAATCTCCCATTTTGAGATTAAGGTGGGGTGAGAAGGGAAAATAAAGGACTTGACTTATAGCTCGTGCACTAGCAAGAAGAGCCTGTGGGCTGAGGAGCGCCTTCTGCCATGAGACAGGAGTACTGGCTGCCTCACCCAGTGCCTTTTTTATGCAGTTTTATGATTGATCTGCTTAACTAAACAAGTTACACACATACATTTTATACATTATCCAGACTATGAAGAGTCAGGACATATAATCAAAGTGTTCGAAACCATTTTATTGGTGATATAAAGAGAGACAGAAACACACTCTAATTGCATGGGATCCCAGCACTGTTTGTGGGGGATTACGCGATCCAAGGAAAATGCAGAAATTCCACAATTTTGAATTGAAAAATAATCTAAATTTTTGGAATCACATAGAAAATACATTTATAGAACAGATCAGTGAACAAATACCAACATTTATTTTATTTTATCATTATTTGGTTTTTTTTGTCTTTTCATGATGACAGGTGAGGCTCTGCCATAATGTAACTGAGGTCAATTTGAGAGCAATTATTGCATGACTTCTTTTTTTTTTTTTTTTTACAGAACCAAAGACAGCATGTACCACGCTCTGACCTATGCCACTATCCTAGAAATGCAGGCCATGATGACCTTTGACCCCCAGCACATTCTAGTAGCGGGAAACACCATGAAGGAGGCCCAGGCGATCTGTCAGCGGTGAGACTTCCTCATGTGAAAGACCCTGATGAAATGTGTCGAGGGCCTCTGTTTTTAATTTCCTCTTCAGTCCCTGTGAATGTTGTCATTTTGAAACTTAGCCTCAACACAAACAAAACATTCACCTTCGGTTATGAAGGTGATGGAGACGAGGTTTGTTTGCACTCTAACTGCTCATTTTGACATTCAGACAAATGGCACGTGACATTTTAATTATCAACATCATACTAAAACCAGAGAACATGCTGAGATCATCCAGCTCAGCAGCCCAAAGAATGTCACAACTGTCTGTCACAGTTTATCTTGAAGCCAATGTGAGAATCTGTCATGGATCCCTCTAATTACTCTGTCTCCGTCAGTGTTTCTGTTGCTCTGATCACCAGAGCAGCACTGATCTGAGGTCTGCATCTGTTCAGCATATGATTTTTGAGAGCGTTTTAAATGCTTGCTCAGCACCGTGTTGGTAACTTTATGCTGCAGCAGAGCTGCATTTACTGGCCTTGACTGAAATGAGGCTGAGTCACTGGTTTGCAGAGAAACAAGATAACAGTGCAAGATGGTGCAGTCATGCTGAAACACAAGCAGATTGATACGCTGTTAACAGGAATCGCAAGTAATTTGACATTTTGGACTGTAACACTGGAATATACATCTGAGTTTTTGGGATTTACTCTTGAAGATTTTCTGACCTTTGCAGTTGGCACTGAAGTCTTGGCAGATGGGGGCAGGCATTAGGGTTTATTAAAAATCTGTATACATCCTGTATTTTACTTACAGCTTTGTGATGCCAGTGTCTCCCCCTTGTTACATAATGCTTCAGCGAGCGGTGTTGGGATATAAAGACTGTAAATTTGCTGAGTCTGTGTAGGACAGAGTGACATATGGATTTTTATGAATTCATGCATTTTTTTCTATTTTGGCTCCTCGGGCTGAAATGTGTCAGTCACAGATCAGTGATGTAAAAACATAAAATGACCTGGCCCTGGAAAAAAAGGCTTAAAATATACAAAAAAATAGAGTAAAGACGAGTTTCATGCTGTTTTCAAGGAAGCTTCATCCTAATATATGTACAGTAATTGTGTAGCATGAACACATTTAGAGGAATGTTTCTTACTAAAGGTTTCATGGACCTTGAAGTTGTTGGGTTTGAAGATATCCAAGAGGGGTGGAAGTTGAAGTATGAGCATGTATGTGCAAAGAATTAAGAAAGATTGAGAAAAAAAAAATCACACTTTCTTCTGTATTTTCTGACAAGAATATCAATATTCAATGAAATGTTTGTTCTGATGACAGAATGGAATTGTTGTTTTACTTTTGAAAGCCTGGAAAAATGTTGGTGGTTTGGTTTAGGGCTGCAGCAAACTTCACTGTCACTTCTGATGAATCTCTTGATTATTTCCTCAGTTGATCGACTAATTATTTGGTCCATGTGATGTTTCCCACTGCCTAATTTGTCATCTAATGTTAACAAAAAATTATTCCGTTACAGCAATCACAATCAAAGTCCTCAAACTGATTTTCAAAATAGTTGTTGATTAATTTAATAGCTGACAACTAATTAATTACTTGTTGCATATGCAAGTCATTTTCTTAGCATTATTTATAATTTATGCTTTTACTCTGGCTCTGGCTCCTTATGCTGATTAGTGATTTGATCATTTTATGTTCATGACAATAAATTTTAAAAATCACTTGTGTTTTTCTTTCCCTCTTCCTTCCTTTCTTCATTTAGGCATCGCAAGAAGTCAAGCTTTTCCAAAAACTTCACAGAAGGTCAGTATAAAGTAAATATGTCATCCTTGCTAATATAGAAATAGCAGTAATTGCAGTATTTTTCTGGTTTGCATCTTTACTGTACGTGTTAATGAAAGTCATGTCTACTCATGTATGACATGCCTGCTTGTATATCTGCCTGTCTGTGTGTTTTTGCACATTACTCTGCTAAGCCTTCAGCTTTGTCTGGCTGAAGGTAACTGTGACATAATCCTTTCCACCTCAGAGGAGCTTCATGCTGAAGTCTGTTATGCTGAGTGTCTCCTGCAGAGGGCAGCGCTCACCTTCCTTCAGGTCAGGAATGAGGCAGACCGCTTGCACATACTTGTCTTTTTCTGTTTTCTTTAACTCTTCAAATCATTCCCTATTTTTTTTGTTTTTTCAGGATGAAAACATGATTAGTTTCATCAAAGGGGGGATCAAAGTGAGGAACAGCTACCAGACTTATAAGTAAGACCCTGACCCTCAGCTGGTCCTCACCATCCTTGTCCAATCTGGGTTACAGACCAACCCAACATCCATAACCTGACACATAACTAACATCCATTAAAGGGCAGGTGGTAGAATGTGTACATGCTCACTAGAGGCTTGATTCACATCTGAATTTTGGAAGCTGCATAAATGGAGGACTGAGGGTGATCTAATGGCAGAAACAGGGAAAAAAAAAAACAACAAAATAAACAACCTGTATTGTCTGGTGTTTTTAGGGTCAGTGATTCTAAGCAGAGTGATGTGCTGTGGAAAACATGCAACATGAAAGTTACTGTTTTTTTAGCTTTTTTTTTTTTTTTTTTAAGTTTTTGTATTGGTGCTATTTTAAGTTTGTCTCTTTAAGGTGAGAATATACAAATCTCAAAATGAGTAATCTGTGTATTACCCTTGACAGCCAACAGCTCAACTCAGAACAAGATTTCCTGTGGTAATGACAGTATGACTTTTACGCCAAATCATGCAGCCGTAGACAAAACAAGGCTGACTATCGTATCATGCTGTCTTTGTTTTATCTTTTAATTCAGTGGATGTTTAGTGGATTCTTAAAGGCTGATAGAAACATTTCTAGCAAGAAAAAGCCAATAAGGGATTAATCCACCAATATCACAAAAAAATGACACACTAGGAATTTTTTATTTTTGACTTTTAACTGTTGAATTGGACATCTGAGTCAAAGTAATAAATGCCAGAATTAATAATTAGAAAATTATGAATCAGTGAATAATGTTAAAGTAATGGATCAGTAAATATGAAACTGAATATTAAACTGTCAATATTCTAGGTGATTCATGTTGGACTTTATTTAAACTATTATTTTCTTTTAAAAAAAAACCAAACTACTAAAACCCAGTGGCCACTGATAGCTCTGCAAAGTATCCAGAAATCTGCCTCTGTCAGTTAAGGTTTATGCTGATTGGTGAGTCCAGTCTTAACCCATCATCCCTGTACATTCAACACTTTAAAGCACATCCCCATCATCCGCTCTGTCAATTTCAGTTTCTCGAGACGAAGGTTTGTCATCCCAAGAAATTGAAATAGAAGCAGTTTTGTTCAAGCTGCTGTCGCTGACCTGGACAAGTTAATAATACTGTACAAATAGTGATTTTATCGCAGCACTGTTTATTTTGTTTTAGTGTCATTTGTTGTGTCCGTGTTGATGTTATTGATGAAATGTCTGTGACTCCAAACCAGTTCTACCTATGGACACAAATGAAATGACTAGAATCTGGGACTGTTTCATGTCTTCGTTTCTTCTTTGTCTTTCCACCAGAGAGCTTCACACGGTCCTTCAGTCCACCGGGTACACTCACGGCGACAACCACGGCCATTTTGAAGGTGGTGTTAAACTGGGAGTCGGAGCCTTTAATTTAGTGAGTCCTTTATATTCATTATCATCTGTTCTGTGTGTTTACTAATTATGCTTATATCAACATTTTTTATATTCTACCAAATTCTAAGTACTTATTAATCATATTGACATAATGGACATATAAAAGTCATTATAAATATGATGTAATTATTGTTGTTGTTGTGTTTGACACCATTTTGTTGAAATGACCATCAGCCTCAGTTCTACACTGATTCTCCTTCTGCAGATGATTTCTATGTTGCCCACACGGACGCTCAAACTACTGGAGTTTGTCGGCTTCTCTGGTAACAAGGTGAGATTTATCCACCAATGAGAGCAGCTTAGGCCTGATGAATGTAGTTTGAGTAGTTGGATGTGTTTGGCTTCTACACACTAGGAAGAAGTGGAGCCTTTTTGTACTGCATGTAAAACATTAAAGCTTACTACTACTACTACTATTACTACTACTACTACTACTACTACTACCACTACTACCACTATTACTACTACTACTACTACTACTACTACCTCTATTACTACTACTACTACTACTACTACTACCTCT
>JAPQRP010000020.1:33177476-33197565 GCA_037367295.1 Apogon hyalosoma
ACTACAGCTATATTTGATTTAATCATTAACACAAAAATCTTTTCAAATAAACAACTTTGTATTGTATTTTCACTAAGAGTTTTTTATGTTGCAATTTTACAACTTTTTAGTGTTAATTCTATGGTCATTTTTTACAGTGCAGTCCAACATCACTAAGCAGATCAACCACCTTTTTTAGTAGCAATTATACTTCTACATGACAAATAACTTACTAGCAGGTGTAGTAGAGTGACAAAACCAACATTTGTGACATGCATGCTGCTGATTCTGTGTGAATTGAATCATTAACTGAAAGGCCATGTTCAAAATAATAGCAGTGCTGTGTTCAGTCGGGGAGGTAATTCAGCTGTGAAAAACCAGGTGTCAAACAGGAGGCCCTTATTTAAGGACAAAGGCAGCAAATGATGTATATGCTGTTTATAGTGCATTTCTCTCGGAAAATCAGAGTGAAATGGGTTTAGGGTCCGCAGATAGTTTGTCAAAAGACTGTGAGGATAGTGAACCATGGTGGTGCAAGCATCATGATATGGGGATGTTTCTCATACTATGGTGTCAAGCCTGTTTATCACAGAACAGGGATCATGGATAAGTTTAAATAAATAAAAATACTTGAAGAAGTCATGTTGCCTCATACCGAAGAGGAAACGCCCTTGAAATGGGTGTTTCAGCAAGACAATGACCCCAAATACACCAGTAAGTAAGCAACATCTTAGTTTCAGACCAACAAGCGTAACTTTATGGAGTAGCCAATCCGATCCCCAAACCTTAATTCAGTGGAAAACCTGTAGGGGGACATCAGAAATGGTGTTTCTGAAGCAAACCCAAGGAATGCAGAGGAATTGTGGAATGTAATCCAATCATCCTGGACTGGAATACTTGTTCACAAGTTTGTTGACTCCATGCAACACAGATGTGAAGTAATTCTCTGAAACAATGGTTATATAACTAAATACTGGTACAATGACTCACAGGAAAGATAAATCTTCAAGCAGTTTTCAGTTTATACCGTAAATGTTTGAGTTTGTAAATTAAAATGCAGACTGCTATTTTTTGAACAGCCTTATGTTCCTTTTTCTTCACTGTTTGTATAGGAATAATACATTCGAATATTTTTATTCATGTTTTGATTTCGAATAGAATGTGCAGTGTTCCCAATGCATTTATGTGTATGGAAATAAAAACTACTCTAAGGATTTTGAGCTTTGCTCACTTTTTTACACACACTGCTATTATTCTGAAAACAACTATATATGTCCAGTTACAGAGTCATAAAAACATTTCATCATTCTATGAAAATATAACAGATGTCATCGGACTGTCAGTATGTGATGGCAATGGTTCACAAGTCAAAATGTGTTTTAAGACAGGATAATAATGAGCTTCTGAAAACTAATTGAATGTGCATTAAATAAAAGACTTCTCACTGTTCACATTACAAGCAAAAGTGGCCCAAAACTGATCTGTTCCCTCATATGGAACTCAGATCTATTGTTTTCATCAGTGTGAACAGCACAAATAACATGGAACCTAATTTTTTTTCTAATCTGATCTGGGATATTTCCATATGTTTTTGGTCATACAGCCAGGCTTAGTCCTTGATTCCAAATCATTGACTTGAGTTTTTCAGCCCCAAACTCCACACAGCTGTATTTTTTCCTCTCTCCTTATCTTATTTGAAGAGAAAAGGCAGGATTGCAGCAGTAACCACTTTTTGCCCTCCCTCAGGCTACCTATGCATATATGAAAGCCGCCTACCTCAGCATGCTGACTAAGGATGATTGCCTAACCTTTGGAGAGACTGCGCTCACTCTGTTCAGGTATGAAAAAAGAGTTTAGACATTACTGAAACCACCCACAACAACCACAGTTAATGCAGACCATTCACTAAGACAGTGTTTGACAGCTAATGGTAGATTTATATGACATTATATCTTCTTCCAGGAAGCAAATGACTTTGGTGAAAGGAAATTAGCAAATAGAAAAGATTAGTTTCTATTACAGCACAAATGTCTGTTAATGTGTTCATCGACAGTAAATAAAATAAATATCAACAAATTGAAACTTTGATCGGCACTTTAGGAGTTTTGGATTGGATCTGACATGTGTAATCAGTTGAAATAATATGTATTTCATGTTTAAATATTCCCATGTATTTCATATTTCAGGCAGGTCCCAGGGCTGAAGCAAAAAATAGCCGGTAAATCTTTACCAACAGAAAAGTTTGCCATCAGGAAAGCCCGTCGCTACCTCGCAGAAAATCCTATTTGTCTTCCTGCTCCTCCGCTGGTCAGTACTGGATGAGTCTGTCTGTATTGTAACACACAGTGTGACTGAATGTTTACATGATTATGACTATGAATTTATGTATCATTTGTAGGTACTTAGGGGTACATTAGGGATTGTTTCACACAGACACTGTCCCTTAAAGATATTATGTTAAATCTGCACATCCATATTCAGCTGAACCTCCCCTGTCTTGTGTTATATTAATTTTCTGTTATAGCCTAATCTGGTGTTCACAGTCAGAAGATCAGTATCAGGGTGATAAGAGCTAAACCTAAACCAGGGTTACAAAGTATCTGGTCCTGAGGTTCAGAATAATGAGCACTGAAGGCTTTCGAAGACAAAGTGATGTTTGCACCCCCTGTTGTGACATTCCAGACATCCTCCACAGGCAGACGTTGGAAGTTAAAGGAGGAAGATGCTCAGCAGCTGCACATCTTTGATGGAATGTTTCATAGTGAAGGTGTTCAACAGCCTCTGCTACAGGGAAACTAATACAGCCGGTTCATAGTCGAGGATTCAGTCTTTGTATTCTTGTTCAACCATGGGCTCAAACCTAAACACCTTTTAGTTTTCTCTTCTTATTCTTGCCTCATGGTCTTTCATGTCCTCCAGGAGTGGAAGGATGGAGAAATGGATTTATAATATTCATGATAAAGTTTGTGTTTTTGTTAACCATTCTTGTGCCGTCATGCTACTTGAGTAGCTAAGAAGTGACTTCCTCTTTTGGCTGTTTCTCTCTGGATATGTGAGTGGCATTCAGTGTTAAGGTCAATTACCTTCATTGTCTGAGTGTGAACTATTTAATAAATTTATATTCCGTTAACAGGTAGGACCTTTCTGTGTGGAGTTTGCATGTTCTCCCCATTTCGCTGGGGTTCTCTCGGGGTACTCCGGCTTCCTCCCACCATCTAAAGACATACACTGGTTAATTGGTTAATCTAAATTGCCTATAGGTGTGAGTGTGAGAGTGATTGGTTGTTTGTCTCTGTGTCAGCCCTGTGATGAACTGGCAACTCATCCAGGATGTACCCTGCCTTCGCTCATAAGTAGCTGGGATAGGCTCCAGCAATCCTAGTGAGGATAACGCACGTTCAGATGATGAATGAATGAATATTCCGTTAACATAAAAGCCCAAAACAGATAAAACTAAGTGTACTCCCATGAACATATTTAATGTGCATTTTGAGGTTTTGCATCTGAAAATATTTAGGAAAATAACAAAATATAAAAAACATATACTCCTTAAACTTCATTTTGCAAAGATGTTTTTGTACTTATTTGAGGTTTTTTGCATAAAGTAGCTTCTGTTGAAGTGATTTCCTTACAGTAAGACTGTTACAGATTATATTTATTCTGTCAGCATTATTATCAGTGATTGTTGGGTCCAATTTGTGTCATTTAGGAGATGATGTACATCTGGAACGGTTACACGGTCATCGGTAAACACAAAGACCTGACTGAAGGCATGCTGAAAACACTGGATGACGCACAGGCTAAGCTTGAGAGCAGCCCAAGTATGTTACATCATTCATGTACTGTTAAATATCCCAATTTATATTCCTTTGAAAATAACAGGTCAAAGTATTTTTTTACTTGTTAATGCTGTTCTGATGATGAGTGAGATATAGATTTAAGCAGTGTGTTTTTGGGTTGACTGTCCTATAGGGAGAATTTCTACAAATTTAGCATAAATGGTCACTTGGTCTCAGTGATGACCCAATTAGAATGAAAGAGTCAAAGGTCACAGTGAAAGCACAAAACACATTATAGGCCATGACTCAAGTAGAATAAAATGATGAAGTGACATTTTATATCCAAACATCAAATGTCAGCTTCTCCATGACATAATACTTTTCTGCGAAAAGGCTTCTCTGGCTTTTTCCTCTTACACCCATATTTCCGTTTTGGTTATTATATGCGACTTGGTGATTTGTGTTTTATTTGGTCTTTGTGTTTTCAGGGACTGAGTTCTCCATAGATGATCAGTGTCTGCTGAGCCTGCTCAAAGGTCTGTGTCTCAAACACCTGGGGCATCATGAGGAGGCCGAACACTATTTCACTCTTGTCCTCTGCAAGTAAGCCACTGCCACAAACCTACTCACTATGTACCATATATACACACAGAATGTCAAGGTACTCCATCAAATTTAACCAACATGACCTTGTATTGATGTAATTACCATTTCAATTCATCCAGTCTCAGAACATCAATAAATACATCTAACCAAATGTCTTCTACTGTTTCCCCACTCAGTAGTAAGGCCAAATTCTGTGAGTGTTCTGCTCAATAATGGCACTTTTTGTTCAAAAAATAAACATGTAGCACAACAGCTGAAGGCAGTCTTTGTTCACACTGATTTCACTTCCAGACATTAATGCTGTTGTTTGCCTCCATCTACAGTGAAACCCAAATCAAGTACGACCACTACCTGGTTCCTAATGCCCTGCTGGAGCATGGCCTACTGTGTCTGGAACAAGGTAGAAATGATGAAGCCATCAAACTTCTTGAAGCAGCCAAGTAAGTCTTTAACAGAATATGTATGTACTTATGGTGACAAATGTAAGGTACTAGTGTGGCTGATGTAGGAAGATTCTGCCACCTACTGTGTTTGTAGTGTTAATATCTACTTAACTAAAAACTTCAGAAGGGTCTAAACACAAGTTCTAAAGAAGGACTTTGGCATTTTTGTGGCCACCATAGTGGAGGATACTCAGTTCACTGCTTCACTAAGTATTATACACTAGGGCTGCAGCAACTAGTCAACTAGTGGACAAATAGTCAATTAGTCAACGACTAATTTAGTAGTTGACAGGTCGTTAGTGATGTTATTCACTTTTGTTTAAGGAAAGTTGTTTACTTTATCACTGATTCTAATTCTTGAGTATTTTGTTGTTTGTTTAAAAAGCTTTGTTAGATACTGTAATTGTTATACACAAAATGCATTTTTGTTTGAGGGAAAATAAGGATTTTATTGCTGCAATATTTGCTGAATATTGAATTGAATATTTGTTTGACAAACTTTGTTATCCATTCTAATTGTTGTGCACCAAATGTTCTTATTAAAGGAAAGAATCTATTTCATCGCTGCAATAAATATAAAAGAATAGTCATTGCAGTATTCAATGACTGGTTGCAGCTCTATTGTACACTAAATCTTTGTTTGTGAATGTCTCTACTCTGTCTCTTTCAGACAAAATTACAAAAACTACTCTATGGAGTCACGGACACACTTCCGTATTCAGGCTGCTTTGCACAAGGCTAAGGGCAATGGGGAGAATGGGATCCACACCCCCACCAGCCCATAACAGACACAGGAAGGCACACTAGAGCCACACACAGCGCCCTGATCCCCCCAGTCCAGCTCGCCTGGCCCGGCTTAGCTTGGCCTGGCCTGGCCCGGCTTAGCTTGGCCTGGCCTGGCCTGGCCTGGCCTGGCTCGGCTCAGCTCAGCTCAGCTTAGCTCAGCCCAGCTCAGCTCAGTTCAGTCCAGCCAGAGTGGCCAGAGTTTGAGGCATCTGTATATTTCAGGAGAAGAGAGATGCTCATTTTTCTCATGTGTGCCACACTTTTGGGGTGAAAACAGATCCATGTAGCCCTGATGGATTTACACAGCATATCACACCCTCTTCTACAAATAAATTATGATGAACTTCACTTCCTCATGCACTTTGACAAAGAGGCAAGGTGAATAATGTGCCTATATTTTGGAGCAGGTTAGTTTGTCTAGTACAATGGCCACCTATGAAGGGTGCACAAGGGTACAAAATAAGGTCAGATTTATTCAAAGTTTGTTTCCAAAAATGTACTCTGTGCAGGGTAGTGGACATGGACCTGATGATACCAATATATAAAACAGTCCCTATAAATTACTGTCATAAATTTCACCTGGCCAGCAGACACATCTCCCTAGTTCCTTTAAAGCATCTTTTTTCTTCAAATTAAGATTATTACATGATGAGTTGAGCTGATGGAAGACAACACTCCATCATGCGTTGACATAGTTTACATACAAGACACCAGGTATGTGATTCTTCATGCAACTTACCGTGTTTTTACACTACATAGCCTATTGTTCATAGTGTTTATCAGAGTTTTTTGTTGTTGTTTTATTATAATTTTCTTCATTTCCTTGAAGCAACATGTAAAGACTCAATGAAACTATATAGACTACTTTTCTTACAACCACCTTCTGAAGAAATGATCATACCATTGCAGTCCTGTTGTACTTCACACTGTTTAACAGAGCTTTGTATATGAGCCTTCCAAACAAACTCTTCAGTCGCAATTGACTTAACAGTGAGAGTTGTTCTTTACGTAAATACTGTATACTGTAAATGGCACCTTTTACACAAATTGTCCTGTTTTAAGAGGACAGATGAATGTGTCTTTCAGAAAGGCAGACTCCCTCCTTTTCTCCTCCTGGTGTGTGTGGGATAGGCTCCAACAGTACTTGAGCTTGAACAAACAGGCCATTGACGGCGTGCAGCGAAAGACTGCCTGCTGCATCTTTAGTGAATGAAGAAGCTTCAAACAACAACCACCAGAGTCTCCCCTGCTTTGTGACCCTCTGCTGCTGCTCTGTATCTGCCATGCTAGACTAGAACCACCTATAAAAGAACTTCAGTGTCATAACCACAATTCTTTTGGCCAAGCAATATTTATCTGTAAAAATGACCAAGTACTTGTAATTATTGAAATGTTAAGACTAAAAGGGGTCAGCTCTACTTGTGTTGGTGGTGAGGTTATGTGAAGTGTCCCAGCAAGTGTCCAAAGCTGAGAAACTCACATGGTGTCTCAAGTGCTGGAATTAGAGCACTACTGATTTATTTATAATTAGACTAAAGATTGTGAACCAAGACGATGACTGGTCAGTTTAAAGTTTGTTTTTTTCCCCTAATGGTGTAATAAATATATTCCTGATATTGTTCTAACAGCAGTCACTCACTGAAATATTTTTTTTATATGATTTTATTTCTTAGTACGTAATTAAAAATCCCTTTTCTTTTATATTTCCCTTTCCTTGTACTGATATTCTGTAGCTTCAAGGAATTCTAACCAAATGTGGCATTGTGTGATTACAATCAACAGATTTTCCTGGGGGACAGCTACCACTGAGCAGAATGACATTCCTGTACATATTGAATGTTTCTATTGTAATTTAAGATGAAGAGAAGCAACTAAAAAAACAAAAAAAAACTAAAAAAAAAAAAAAACTAAAACATTTTGTGTTGTCTTTTTTGTCATATGCACCACAAAAAAAACAGTGTTTACAGTACAAAGTGGCATTTTTTAAAGAACAAAGAGGGCTGTGCTTGCAGATGTTTGCACTGGTTGTTCTCGTATGTGTGATCAAACCCACAAGGTACATTTAAAGCCATCTCATCCTGTTAATATGAAAAACAATGGCAGCCAGGGAAAAGAAGACAACAGATACTAGGATGGTACACACCAAAATTAACTGGGAAAAAAAAGACAAATTAGCCAGTCAAATGTGGATCATTATGTGGCATTTTGATGCCGGAAATGGTAAAAACAAAAGTGCCCTGAAACTGCAATTATAAAGCCTCATTTTATCGATTTAGCCCTATGTTTATGTTTTTAGCGAAAGGCAATGTGATCATTAATATGATTGGCTTGTGAAAAGAGCTTCCTGGACGTACGAGGAAGCTTATTGGCCAGGTGTCTGACGGGGCGGGGCTTCGTGTTGCTACATCACCACCTTTGTCGTTGTTCGGCAGCTGCAAACTGGAAAGTCCCTGACAGACAGACTGGGAGGTTTCAGAGAGGGGAAAACTGCGGCTAGCTTTGTCATAATAAATGAGGGATATTACTGTGTTCCTCACCTTACTGCTGTCGCGCGTATGAAATTCCATGAGGTGTTTTGAGTCGAGGTTTTTGCGCCAACCGAGTAGATGCTCCCTGGTGAGTGCTAGCGGTGTTAGCGGCTAGTTCTTTGTGTGGCTAAAGCAGTTAGCACAGTGATGTGTTGTTGTTGAACGGAGCAGCCCTCCCGTCATCTGGGAGAGGAGAGGACAGGTAACCGTAATCTGCCTGTGGAAAAAGAAACGCCTTTTAGACACGTTCATCCAGTGACGTATCGTTAGAAGTGGCCCGTGGAATCCTCCGTTAATAAAACGACACCGAAAGAGGGAGACAGCAGAGTTTGACCGACGAGGGAGGAGATGGGAAACTGTCTGAAATCTCCGACCTCCGATGATATTTCTCTGTTACACGAGTCTCAGTCGGACCGAGCCAGCTACGGAGACGGAGCTGACCCCGACCAGGAGCCGCCGCCCCCATACCAGGTAAGTTTGTCCCGGCTGTTTTAGACCTGGAGCCGTTGGGTCACATTTACAAGTGTAATAGAAATATGTCAAGCAGACGAAGTTGTGTGATGTGTGGCAGGGTCTGGCCTTGTTTACCAGCCGTATGCTGGTCAAAGCTGTCTTTTAAACAGCAGCTAATAATCAGAACCGGTCGGTACTCAAACCATATGTGCGTCTGGATCAGCTGTTTTCAGACCCCCGCCCCCCCGGCCCACTGACCCGTCTCTGCTTGGCTTTGACACTAATCCGCTTTGTTCTATCCAAAGGTGCGTCTCAGTCTGCGTTTCCCTGAAGTCATATTGTGATTCATTCCTCACTGATAACAGCCAACAGCACTTAACCCAGTAGTTTTGGGTCCTACTCAGCATTAACTGAACAAACACAGGCATCCATTGTGTCCTATGGATCAAGACCCAGTGAGGGAGTTTTGGAAAAGGGACAGTCTCATAACTTTCTCAGCTGCCTCTTTCATTGCCCCTCCACCCCCAGGCCCATAACTTTGTCAAGTGTCCTTATTTCCTGAATTAGACCCACACTGGGCCAAACTGTATCTGTAAATATAATGCACGGTTAGCTTGCTCTGCTGTGTTTTTTGTGTTGGCATGTGTTATGTAAGGCCTTGGCAGTCTGTTACTGGGTTAAGCCAGGCCTTATCTGTCGATTTAAGATAAATAAACCTGTGTGCAATGTCTTGTCACTACATGAGGTCTTTGTTGTAGGTATTAGAAATTGATGGGTAGTGAATCAATTTTAAAATTTTTAAAGCCTAATAAAATAGCTTGAACTGGGAAAAGGCCAATAACCAATAGAAATAAACCATCAGAAATGGTGAACAGAGCCTCTAAAGTCCTGAAAACTTATCTTTTTTTTTTATCTTGTGCCAGCAATGTAAGATACTCTTGATTGTGTCACCAGGGTTTTATAGGTGACTCTCCTGATGTACTCCAAGGCACAGAAGCTTAGAATAATGGCCTTTGCTTCTCCACAGTAACATGAGACGGTGTCAGGTCATCATTTATATTTATATTTTGTATTTTGTTTATGACCAAGAGGAAAGAGACATGGAGCCATAGTATGTTTTCAAAATCTGGTATTGATTCTCCTGATTTTAGCCCATGTAACTTTTAAAATCTTGTTCGTGTGATATTGGTACAGAGTTGATTATGACCTATGTGTAAGATTATCATGTGTAAACAAGATAAAAACTGGGGGGGGTGTATTTTTTTAGGACTTGGTCTCTCTATTCTAAAAATAAATCAATAAATAAATCTTGATTGATTGAGTGACTGATTAATTGATGTATTCAGTTAATCCAGAAATCTGGAAGTGAACAGTGAACTAACTGTAACAGGAGAGGAAGAGGAATTGAATTTAATTGAACCTAATATTTGTATCCATTCCACAATCACAGCCAAATACCCTAAGAACTATATAGACATTAAATATTACCACCTTTGAACAAGTCATATGTAATTTACACATATTAATGGCTCTAACCTAATTTCAGTGGATGTCAGAGGAGTGTCAGTTCTTAGTAACATTGTCTTAATCATTTATTGGACAAAACTGCTTTAATCCAACATTCGTTGTTCATCTGTCTCTGGGTGGTTTAGAATCATGTCTGGTTCTCTGCAGGATGTCATTTCTGGAAGAGCTGTGACTAAGGATTGTTTGTTTTTGTAGTATGCAGTTTGTTCATATTGACTGAGTTTCACAAGACGGATAACAAACAGGTTAAAACCTTCTTATAATGGCCTCTTTCAGACCTCCCCCCCCCCCCGTGACCACAATAATCATCTGAACACGGCACAGACTGATCACAGTCGGTGTCAGTGCTCTTTCAGAGTTCTTTGTGTGCTTGAAGAGGAACCCTATATTGAAATTTGGTGTTGAGTAGTGTTGCAGTGATAGAGGCTGATGTGTACTGGTCATGAAGGAAAAATGCAATGCTGAATATCTCAACAGTGAGCTCCTCAACAGACTAATCCATTGTATTCTTACTCTAAGCTTAAGCTTATATGTTGAGAAAGAAACCTGGGATTGTTGTAATAGCCAGGATGAAAAATAACGCAGAAGGAGAGGGTACAAAACGAGATGGAAATAACAAGAAAGGACTGAGATGGAAATGTTAGAATTGATGAAGTTAGAGAAATGATGAACCTGTTTTAATAAAAATTCTCCTTATTTTATTTGAAGACAACTCCAAAATCAAAGTGACAGTGTAATTTCCTCAATTTTATTTAGTTGATATAAGTTTCGTCTTATGCGCTGCCATCCTCCAGACCCTCCTCTGTGTGTTTTAAGTCTTTCTCAAACTTTCTGAGTGAGATGAAATGAACCACAACTGGCTGAATGTGATGTAACCACCAGGTAAAAAAACTTAGAGTAATGTTCAAAGACTGAAACCAAGAGACGTGTTGTTTTTTAATATTTTACATATTAAAGACAAATAAAAATCTTGCTGTGGTATGACTGGAACACCTGTGTGTTGTGCCACTTCTCAGACTCTGACCCTGAGGCTTCCGAACGTCTGCTCTTTCTTCACTTTGTCATGTTGACACCCATCAGGATGTACACCCTAGGAATTTACAGCCAGCGGTGAATCACAGGAGGCTGAATTCCTGCATCTGGAGCTCAGTCGATCCACCGCTCCACAAAGGGCTCATGTGGTCGTGTTGAATCATTTCCTGGATGAAACGAGACAGTGGACACATGAACTGAGACAGACTTAACTTTGACCATACTCTAAATAGGACAGTCATTTAATTAGATTCTTTATCATTTCCTCATGCCAATTTTATAATTACTAACTCATTTGAACTTTTTGAGAATAACCACTGTGATCATGTGGTGGGAGCCATGTGTGGTAAAGGCTACGGGGGTCAGGGGTGACCGGGGACCTGGTATTGTCCAATCTTTTTGACATTAAAGAGAAGCTACATTAAGAGGCTACTTACTACAGTTAGAGTTGAGAATGAGACATCATTTTCACACATGGATTAACCACCATAAAATCCAGATTCTAATTTGGGATGTGATGAAGACTTGATGCAGTGATTTGATTCTCCTGATTTTAGCCCAAGTAACTTTTTCAATCATCAAAAATAAAAAAATTAATGCAACTATGAATGGAATAAATATTATGAACCTTATTGTGATGCTACATAAGCATTATGTGACAAAAAAGACGTTACAGTGAATGTCTCCTGTAATCGAAACCAAAGGTGGTGCAGTCAAATATTGCATGTGCAACTTGTAACTTTTTTTTTTTTTTTTGGCCAGACTGTATTTTGAATAATTTGCAGTACCTTTAGCAGGCTTTCTGTGGGTTCCTATACATTCTTAAAATTCCAATAATTAAAATTAAAGTCCTTTAAAATGTCTTAAATATTGTTTTGGAAAAACTGACTGAATTTAAACCATCTGAAAATAATGAATCTATGCAAGAAAATGCTCAGATTATGACTGTGGGGTATGAAGACATTACAGTAGTATCTCAGAAAAGCATAAACTGTAGTTGTTTGGTCCAGTTAGTTTTAATTTCATACTACACCTTTGGAAGGTGACTAAAAACCTTTGCATATACCGACACCCCGCTGTCATTATCTACTTGCTGACTCTATCTTTTTAACATTTGATTGATTTGTAGACTTCTGTTTTTTAACCAAATCATCCAAAAAAGTGTTTTCATGTTGTAAATGAACAGAATATAGTTTTTTGCCTTTTTGTTGAGATGAGAGATCAGCTGTTTGGTCCTCATTATGGTCAGAGGGAGGGTTCACACCTACAAATTTGGATCAGGTCAAACAGGATAGTCCAAAATTACAACTAAATCAGGTGCTGTAGGTGTGAAACACCTGCAGTTTACAGTTGTCTTTAAAAGGTCTTAGGTTATCCTCTTGAAACCTGCAGAAACCCTACTTAGGTATTGTATGTTTTACCAATACCATGCGTAGTATTTTGTTTCGTAAATTACTCTCCTGTACATTTTTAGATGTCTGAATTTAATGGGTTGATACTTTTGAACACAGGCTATCCAGAGATACAGAATACTATGTATACAGGCACCGTTTATTTGATTTACTTACTGAACCTCTATTTAATGGGATATGATGAGATATTTTATCTCTTATACACAGGAGTCTTAGTCAGAATGACAGTGTAGAGTAGCTCATATACAGTCACATAAAAGCTCCCAATTACTTTACAGCACCCACAGGCACACACAGATATCTGATAGGTGTGAAACAGAAACACTTCCATTTATTAACGTTTTCAATGTGTTGTTTGGCTGATGTGAGGTGTCAGTCTAGGCCTGATCAGGTATCAATGACCCCCCCACACACACACACGCACACTGCTGAGGAAGACACCCCACTATCACAGAGCACCAAGCGAGGGGTCCTAATTTTGTGGGTGGGTGGGGTTCACATCTTGGCATCTTTAGAAAGGATGATTTCAAAGAATGTGTGATGCATGATACAGATGGTGCTAAAACCGCGATGTGATATCATGAATTGCATAAATATACACACCACTTTTAATTGGCGTGTTATCTGTTTGCATTATAAGCTTTCCGTGTGTATGTTCACGCCACATCAAATACCACGCGATTAGCAGTTAAAGTTTAGGGTTAGGGTTAGCAGTTACGGATATGTAAACCGGAGATCTTGGTGTAAATTGACACACAATCAAATGGTGCTGAATAATATGTGAAAAGATGAAAATGTGCTTGTATAGCACGCCAAATGCCATAAGAACCGGCGTGACATACAACGCGATTTCATGAGCTAAATCTGAAAACCATGCTAACTGACTGTAAAGCAGTCGTGTACAAACAGCTGATCTGGACAACAGGTGACGTGGCATGTGTTGTCAAGAAGGAACGCTCATGCTGGGTTCCCACAGTCATGAAAAACCTCAGCTTACAAAAGCGGAATGGCACCAATATAAGACCAATGTTAGATGTACTAGAAATAATTTTCACATGTAAGTGTCTACAGAGATCAGAATATGTGTAAAACGTCAAAATCCAAACGCAGACACTTACAAAGGTGGGTTTCAAAGTCAGACATTTCAGACAGAGCTGGTATTTTTTTAAGCTATCAGTGTACCCCCCACACCCCCTCAGACATCTCACAGCATGTTCACATTTTTGTCAGCTTTTTCACCCCTGATGAGTTTGCGTCTCTGAATTTTCTCTGTAATTCTCAAAACAACAGTGCAAGCCTGACAGATTTATACAAAGACACTGCTGAAAAATGTAAAAATGGAATAGACCTCAGGGTTTTCCTTAAGTTTTAGAGGTCCTTGGTGCTCAAATGGCTTTTTATTTTCATTATTTGACCAGAATACAAAGCACTTTGCATGATTTTGGATCTACATTATATCTATCATTAGAAAAAGTTCAATAACTCTGTTGTGTCTGTAGTTAATATGGAAATAACTGATAATTACAGAATGAAAAAGGGTGTTATTCAAGTTTCATGCAATAGCAGTACTCCTCTGTCCCTGTACTTAAGTTGTGAATGGTCATGGAAATGGTATTATCAGTCCTTGAAGTCATGGAAGAGTTTTAATTTTGTCCAAGAATGTATTGTAGCCCTTGTTTAACCACAGAAGGACACAGTAGGTTGTTCTTTGCCTTCTCATTTCTGTTCATTTGATCCTAAATCACAATTGCTGTTTGACTATAATCATTCTGTTAGAATGTTACTGTCCATGTTAATGTTTTCTTTTCCTGCTTCTGCTCTGATCGTACTCTGTGGTCACTGGATGGACACATGGGTTAAATTGATGGATTAAAATGCTGTGAGCTGAGTGCATGAGATCAGTCTTTTGAGCGAACCACTTAGACCAGTGGACCATTTAATGTATCGTCAAAATGATTTCAAAGAGCATCTGTGTGTGTTTCATATCAGTTGGTGAGGATGCGAAACAGAGGAAGGCAGTTGTGTTTGTGGTCCTAATGTTGTATCTGTGGTGATTTGGAGGCAGCTGCTGAGACTGTGCTGACTCATGGCTGTGGGACTGGGCTACAGGAGATAAGTCCCGTCTCCTGTCCCCTTGTGTTTGTATTTGAGATGGAGGGTTTATGTGTTGTGTTTCTACCTTTGGCCCATGGTTATATTTGAAATCCCCCAGTCTTCCATGATCCTTAAATTGCTACTCTTAGGTTGATTTTTCTTCTGGATTTCAGCTTAATGTCAAATGGAGACACATAATGCATAAGTAAATTATTTAAAGTTTAAAAAGCCAGAGATTTCAGCACAGCTCTTTGTTTCCGAACCCATCCAATTATGTCCAAATGTCTCTGACCTGCTACAGTTAAATGCATGAAGCACTATGTAAACATCTCACAACTTTACAAATGTACTCTGAGTTGCTAATTTTTTTTCTGCTTAGGATGTTATCTGTTCACTACAGTGCAATATTTTCTTACTGCTAACTGAAAAATCACTCATCAATCACTCCTCCATTACTACACAGTACATACAGTTAACATCTACTGCAGCCAACACATACTTGTATAAGAGTTGTGTGTTTTGTTTTTGTTTTTTTTAACTCTTTTTTTTTTTTAATGCCTCGGATTCTGCACTATTTTCTGACATCAATCTTCCAACCAGATTTTTGCAAAGATGGTCATATTGCCATTTCTGATATCACCTTTTATCTCAGAGAGTCTGTCCTGGTGGCTACTGTGGATGTTTGGGGTTTTGGGAGTTAAAACTGGGTTTGTCCATTTTGCTGACTTTTGGAACTAAGAGTTACAGGAGCAGAGGAACACATTTTACATTCCAGTTTGAGACGGCTTTTCACATTCAGATATCATTTACTGACACACTCCCTCCACTCTGTCCCCTGGACAGTTTGGATTACGCATTACTTTCCAACTAATTAACAATCAATTCTCGTGGTGCTGTATATTTAATAGAAATATATGAGCAAAATGTTAGCATGGTTCTTAATGCATTGTTAGCAAAAGTGACTCACTCACCTGCTAAGCTCTGAGATTTTCCTCACATTGCTGGTTTTGTCCTTACCACACTTTTTTCTGTTTCTTATAGTCTTGTACTGGTTCCTTTTGGTGCAGCAGCCTCAAAATAATAAGGCTTTGATCTGTCACGAGTGTATAAATTTATATTCTCAACCTCACTGTTCTCAAAATAAGCATTTACATATCCATATATTTCTTATTGAGCAGGTTCACATTCTGCCCCTTCTGGTTTATTCATAGGATCTAACAGAGACAACAGAAACAATTTTTTGATTCAGTTTAAATGGTGCACCCCTTTAGACATATGACCCATGTTTATCTTTTAAATTGACATATCTCAATTTAAAAAATAATTTTGTAAGTCAAAGTTTCTGTTTGTGGAGGAGTTGGCTTTATAACTCACAAAGGTTTAAGTGGCTCAACTGTCACATCTCATCTGAACAGTAACTACTCATGGAGTGGAGATGTGACCACGGCTTGTATCTCTCTGTGTCTCTCTCAGGAAGCGTACGGACGGGGCTGTGGGGTGAATAGTTCATAAGACAGGGGATAGCAGCTCATGACTGTCAGAGTGAGCAATGGCAGTCCGTGATAGTTAGAGATTGCTGTAGTGGTCTGTGATTGTCCAAGCGAAAATAAAACTGAACACGCTTTACTATTTCTCTAACTCGCTGGCCAGCACAGACACACTGGAGCAGAGCAACAGAATCTCTGTGCAGCAAAAAAGTTATCTATTACATATTGACCGGTGTTGATTAAGCAGTGATATGCTGTAATCGGCCTGTCAGGCCCCTATTTTACACACACACACACACACACACACACACACACACACACACACGCAGATATAACAGACACTATTTTGAAGTCGAGTTTGTGTGTGTGAAAGGACTGCACTGCCGTGAAGATCAGAGGGTTACTGTCTGCAGTTTGCTTTCAGTTCAGCCAACTTGGTGTGAAGGAATGGTAAACAAAAGTTTTCTTTGGAGGTGGTTTCTATTGAGATGTCAAAGGTGGAGACTAGAGAAAGGAGGAGATGGAGCAAATGATGAGATGAGACTAAACAGTATTTCTGAATGGTCATAGCAACAACAACATTCTTAAGCAGTGAATTGTGTCTACATCTGTTAAGGTAAGAACATTCATAAAAGAAACAATAGACTGCTAATAAGATGACTTAATTTGTTTAAAGTAATAGAAAGCAGCTTGTTTCAGCTTACTGTATTGTATCACATGTGCTAAAGTCATGACATCTTTGTAGTTTAATCAATCAATTAATCAAATGTTATTTATATTGCGCCAAATCATGGCAAAAGTTAGGCCTACCACATGACACTTTACATTTAGAGCAGGTATAAACCAGACTCCTAAGTCAGGAAAGACAGGAAAGTGTCATTTCCTGATTTTGATGAAATGACAGTAATGTTTTGGACAGATGAGTTGGACCTCAGTGGTCTGACTTCATTACAGGTATGACAGTAGATCAGATAGGTGTCCAAGCCATAACACCCCCCCCACCACAAGTTTCCAGCTGTAACCAAGTGAAACCCCCCACCCCCACTCTCACCTACAGTAGAACCTGGACACCATTCAGCCAGTGTCAATTTGGTCCATCCTTCCCCTTTTAGGTATGGTGATATTAACTCTACAAACATGGGTGATAATGCACTTTAGCACTGACCCCTACCTGCTGTAAAACAGAAACAAGGAAGAAAATGAAGTCTGTCCTGATCTACTGGAGAGACACGACAGCACAACATAATGGACTCCATGAACAAAGACCCTTGTCAAAATAGGTAATTTTCACACAATAATAATTAGGGGTGTAACATTGCACTCATTTGTACCAAACGGTTTCAGGGCCCTCGATACAATACAGAGGTGTACTGATCGAATACATGTAGCCTATGTGAAGAACACAAACACTCGGGAAGCTGGGTGGACATAAGCAGAATCCATGTGCAAGGTTTCCTCTATATACATTCAACAATGGTGAATTCTCAGCACCACTGCCAAAACAAAACATGACAATGGAGAGACTATAACAGAGGCACAGAAGCCAGGTTGGACATTTGAAGTATGTTAAGTTTCACTTTTCGGTTTTCGGGATGTTGCAGCTTTGTGGCACAGGAGTTCACGGGTTCCTTTATAGCAAAAAGATTTTTATTTTTTAACTCAAGTTGGCAAAATCAAGTAAACCTGCCCCTCTTCTGTTTCACTGTGCTTTTGCTGCAGTGTCACTGTGAGGTCGTGTTCACAGCACCTCAGGGAATACTGTGAGGCGTTCAAAAACACTCAGTAAATTAGTAAAAATTAAATTTAAAAAGTTTGCCATGAATGAACATTCAAAAATACAAAAATTCATAACATTTGGGGTGCCTGTTAATGCACAAATGACTGAACAATATTTTGTAGAAATGTCCTGTGTCCCACTGGTAGTAATGGAGCACACTCCCCCACACCCCTCCTTCACTGGTCCCCTTCAATGTACCAAAAACGTATCGAAAATGTTACAAACCAAAGACCCCTGTACCAAAAACGTACTGAACCGAAATTTTTCTGTACCGTAACACCCCTAATAATGATAATAATAATAATTAATTAATAATGATACAGTAATTAAAATTTTCACGTGATTATACACTAATTAAAAACATGATAATGAATAATTATCATATTCCAGTTCTGCAGGTACATCCTCCTAAATCCCCCTAATGTCCACACTGCAATTCTGGCAAAGTTTCAGAAATGGTCTCGGAGAACACCTGAAAAGCATATCACATTACAGAGGGAGTGGATAACACCGCCAGACTCCAGTGACCCCCTCACATGTTCTAAATGTAGACGGGAGTATCATGGTCAAAGCCAGGACTGGACCGCTAACAAAGACCAGACCAGAATTGCAGTATTCAACGATGTCTTCCATAATGGGTCATGTAAAAGGCATGAGACAAACCAGCGGAGGACATACAGCCACTGAACAGGGTGTGCAGCTGCCAAATGGCTCCAAAACTGTTCCGTAGTTGTGTAAAAACCAACAAACCTAAATCCTTTCCAGTGGACCCTGAACTTGTCTGTGTGATACAGCCTACTGTGTGCAGGCTGTATTTTTGTGTGCAGGTTCCTGCAGGTCTTGTTCATAGATTTTGTAACTGTGCAGGCCCATGGACAGAGCTAAGATTTCAGAGCTTGCGACTGCTTCATGTTTCTGGTGTTGCTTCCACTTAAATGCAAATTGACACTGTTTAGGTTGCACCACAGGTTCACCATCCAGAAGGAAAGAAAATATTAACCTCAGCAGATACAGTGAGGTTGAGAAGAATTCCAGTCCAATGCATCAGCACAACTTAAGCACGTCTATCTCATCACAGACCTGATCTTTGACCAGTCATGGTTGTTGTCTGCATCATCTTTCCCACATCAGTCCTGAATCCTCCAACTGCTCTGTAAGAAAACTACATTTCAGTTTGAACACTTCCAACAGCTTGGAACCAGTTTTGTGAATCTCACATTAGAGGCCGCAAAAGAGTGCAGTGGGTTGCTACTACATACAGCAATTTAGGATTTTTAAAATAACTTTCCTAGTGAAGACTTTGTGTGTTCAGGGAAAACAGATAATGATGGCATCCCATGCCATTTTACCTGTGTCTATTATTACTTTGTGTAATGAAACCTCAAATCCAAGTGTGTAAGTCAGTGTATGACCTGCAGTACATGGAGGTTAGCACCATTACCTTTGGGAGACAGTATGGACCAGACCATGCTGGAATGGACTAGCATTATGGACAAATCCACGTCATTTAAAAAATACACTTCAACAACCAGAACCAACACTTCAGACAAATGATGTTTATAACTAGTATTTGTTGCTGCTTAAGTTCCTGTTAGAGCTTCTGCATCCAGTTCAGTCTAGTGGTTTGTCTGAGGGGTTGCATTTTTTTTCATTGTGTGGACAGAGATATTTTGTACAATTAAGGACGTGTGGACAGAATAATTAATTAAAAAAAAAAAAAAAACAGGAAAAAAATATTTGTTTAAAGGAATATCTGTTACTGTGGACGGGGCATTAGACATATTTTGTGAGCTGTAAACTAATACAACAACTGCGATGAAATGTTATCAATCAGTGGGAAAATGGCTTAGCACAGCATTTATAGTTTGTAGACTTGGAAATTGAGTCAACCATTGGAACTGCATTTACTTATTTACAACATACATAAAATAAGTGCCCTCTAATTAGACAAAGGTTACCCCCATCTTCACTCTGCCTGTCTCGAGTCAGCTCCATGTCCAGTAGAGCTCCTGTCATTGGCTATAATCTAGAGCTGCACCTATTCTTTATTATAATAGATTAATCTATTGGCGTTTTCTTTGATTCGAATTAATGATTATTTAAATAGATGATACTGTCTGCTGCTGTATACCTGGATCAGATGCCCACATCATGGTCTGCATTTCAGTTCAACCACCTGTCAAACC
>JAPQRP010000020.1:33242703-33305808 GCA_037367295.1 Apogon hyalosoma
ATGTATACACACGTTAAATAATTGGTAAATAAGTAGTAATAAATAAGTAGGTGTTTATTAAACTTCATGTAATTTTCAAAATGTAATAGAATTTACAAACATCATTTTATTGTTTTGTCACCGCCTATTCTTAAACCGACGTCCGTTCTGGTCCAGACACTGCTGACAATGCAAAGCAATGGAATCACACAGATCACAAAACAGTTTCTTTGGTATTTGCATGCATTCATGTTCAGTGGCTGCTCTCAATTCAGTGACTGTTGCTGGTCTCATAGCGTAGACTTTGTCTTTTAGGTATCCCCATAAAAAAAGTCTAGTGGTGTGAGGTCTGGTGAACGCGGAGGGTATTCAACGAAAACCCTCCGTCCAATCCACCTGTTTGGCAAGATCTCATCAAGGAAGGATCTAACAACACGATGGTAGTGTGGGGGTGCCCCATCTTGCTGTAAATAAAGTTCTTCATCTTCAAAATCTTCTCTAATACTTGTCATGACAGACTGTTGCAGCAAGTTCAAGTAAATGGGACCAGGCACAGTAGCGTCAAAAAAGAACGGTCCAATTAATCCTCTTGATGATAAGATGTACACTGTACACACTGTAATTCCTGGTGAATTAATATGGTGGTCGACCATAACATGTGGATTCTCAGGTCCCCAATAGGTGAAATTGTGGCGGTTAATTGAGTTATCAGCTGCTAAAGCGTGTATACATTTTTTTGGGACACCCTGTGTGTGTGTGTGTGTGTGTGTGTGTGTATACATACATATATATATATTTTTCTGAGTAATGACATGAGAAAGGTTGTTTTGAGCACTGGCTCTTTTTAATGTAAATGAGCCATTTCACTCCCCACCCCCTCCAGGTTCTTGACTGCTTCTCTGTGTTCATTAATAGAACCAACAACTGAACATTTTAGGTAATTGGCTTGAAGTTTGGACATATTTTCAGTATGGACTACAACCGCTGCTGACAAACAGTTATGTCATACCGGAGAAATGTTTGTCGGAAATCTTATATGTGCAAATGTTGTGACGTAACTAGTTATAGACGTAACAAATTAAGCAGGAATTAAAACGGTTTGTAGAAATCCTCTTGATTTTTGCCAAAATGAATATAAAGATAGCTTTGCAGCACCTGGAGGGTTCAAATTCAAACTTTTTGAACTGTTACGGTCCAAATACACAAATAAATGTACCAAAGACTAATAAAAGTGGTTTTTAGCAAAATATGACCCCCTTTAAGTTTATATTCAATCTGTCCCTGTACTTTTTTGTTTAAAAAGTCAAAAAATCAGAAAATAGAGTTTTTATTGGGGGCATTCATGTGCTCAGTGGCTCTTCATTATTCCGTATTCTGTATGTGTGTAAATAAACTACGGGTAGGCTTATGCCGCATTAGTAGCACGAAATGAACAGAAAGCACCACTAATTGCTGTAAACATCTCTAAATATGATCATGCACGCAACATAAGTACTTTTAGTGTGGAATAATGAGTGTTCAGGAAAAAACCAGACAGTTGTGTGTGCACACAAAAGCCCAGTACAAAGCTGATGGTGGTTGTGTTTTGTCATCTCAGCTCCCTTTGTGTTGTTCTCAGGGAGAGATTTAATCTGGAACCTTTACCTAATAAATGTAAAAACATTGACAAAATGCCACAACTAAAAAGCTAAGCAAATATGTTTGCTGCTGTTTGTGTAATTTCCTTTTCTTTTCATTATAGGCAGCCATCAATGGAGTCATACCACAGGAGAACGGCATCTTGCAAAGGTAAGGATTGTTTCCGCACATTTAATTTACTGTAAGTCAGAAAGTTGAGTTGACCTTAGATCGCTGTAGGAGAACCACTGAAGGTCATGCAGTTTCACTGCTCTATTGGTATTTCTAAAATGCTATACAATGTAATCTTAGATTCAAAGATCAGTGTAATGAACATCAACATGCCACAGTGTTGTTACAGTCAAATGATCCTGTTACAAACAACCTAATTGAACAGTGATAAGTATTTTTAAACCACTGATGTAAGATTAAAGTGTATTTAATGTAGATTACCACATAAACCTGCAGTGCTTTTCATCACTGCTTAAAGACGTATCCATAATGACTTTAGTGCATGTTTGTTGTTTTTGGACTCCAGACTTTGGATCTACTCTTTACTGGTGTTACAGGATGTACCTCATGATGGAGGTTTTGTCTAATTACAGGCATTTTCGGACATATATGAGGCTTAAATATATGACTGGTCAGATTGTGTTGGATGTGACCAATTGGCTTTACTTTTACAACATGAAATGGCATGAGGTTATTTATATTTAGTCTTTTTAGCCATTTTAGGCTGACAGGAGAGAGCTGCAAAGGGAAGGTGTGTATTTTCCAATTCTGGTGGTTTCCCCTCCTGACTTAGGCTCCTGGAGCTTTAGAGAAACTTTAAAGAAATACAGGAAATATGTAAGTATAACTGATGTTTCAGCAGTAAGATGGAAACTCCATCTCAGTAAAAACAAAATGAATCTTACAGTGTAGTCTTGAACTAAATTATACTGAGTATCACTTCTTCACCAATTCAGATATTTAGGTTTTAGATTTTGTCTAAAATGGTGAGGAATATAGGTAAACTAGACAGTGTAAGTCATCTACAAATGTTTTCATAATTGTGTTCTCACTCAGCATGAAGAACAAGCATGCAGTTGATGACAATTGGTCTTGTTTTTCTCTAAAAGGCTGTGCAGTGATATCTTAGATGGATAAGATCAGTGTGACTAACAGGAATGTGCCGTGGTGGTTTTTTTTTTTTTTTTTTTACACCAGAATGACAATGCAGGGCTCAACAGTGAGTAAAATGCCATGTTGGACAACTAAATCTAGAAACTCAGTTACCTGATTGATTAGGGTTAGGGTTAGAAATCAAATCCATTTTTGTTTTTCTTTTGGGACTGTTGATAAAAGTAGGTAAGGAGTGAGTTATGTGCTTTTCCTCTCATTGCAATGGAGACTTGTTACTTATTAGAAAAATAGTGTTAGGTAAAGACACAAATGAGCTGAAGCACAAGCCATTATTTCAATAATCCTGGAAAAAGGCATTTAATCGGGTGCTATTTACTGTGTGGTAATTTAGTTTGCTGCAAGTTATGTTTCCAAAAAATGTCACCTGAGTACCATAAGAACAACAGTCACTACGTCTTAACTTTACTTGACTTTTCTTATGGTGGAAAAGGTGTAAATATATTCATAATTCTGTTCCCAGCCTAAAGAACAAGAACGTATGTGATGGCAGTTGGTGCAGACTAGATGAGAATGTACTTTCTGTTTTACCTGCATCCACAGTGAAGTAGTCTTTGAATGTTTTCTATGTTGTGTTTTTTTTTTTTTTTTATTCAGGATGTGTCCAGTTGGTAACAGTAACATGGACGCCGGTAGTTGGAGGTTGCATCTCCTGCTGTGGTTTCTATCCTGCTGTTTAATAGACAAACAATATAACAGACACTGCAAACTCAGGGAAACTTGGTGCCAAGAATAGAGTTGTAGACAGTTTCTGAAAAGAAAAGGTTTCTTTGACAGGCTTTGTGCCTTTAACGGTTAGCGTACACTCATGAATGCACTGAACTGATGTGAACCCACTCAGACTGGAGGCGTTCTGTTAAACTGTTGTGTGTTTTGCTCAACCTTGTGTGCATGTGAGTGCATGCATATGTGTTTGAGCCCAGTTCAGGCCCTTGGGTCATGAGAATATTGCTGGGCCCTCCTTAAGGGCACACATTGCTCTGAATGGAGGCTCGGTAGCAGCGTGACCAGCAGCCAACACATTTACTAAGTGGCTGGCACTGGTATGAGCAGGCAGCCAATGCCCAGTAAACAGACTCTGATGATGTGACCTGAGCTGGTGCCAGTGGGAAGCAATGCCAATGCTCGCCTAAAATGTGTTCCCTCCTCCCTGCTGTCCTCTTTACTCAGCAGGTTGGGAATTTTAAGAAGCTTGTGTTGTTGATCAGTCCCCAACATTCCTTAGGACATCAAAATTATTCCCTGGCAGGACTTAATAAAAATTCACAATCCTTTGTTAAACTTTGCCTCTTAACCAGTCTCTGTGGGTGATGGGCTTAACAGTTTACTCTGTTTGGAAACACCATCAGGTTCTGCAGGAGGACAGCACCATCTAGGTGTAGAGCAGCAGTAAACTGTCAAAACAGCAATAACGGACAACGTAACGGCCGCTGTTGTTTCAGTGCCAAGTTTAGGTGCAAGTGCACTCAGGGTCTTTTTTTTTAACTTGTTGTGAGAAGTCTGGCTATAAACAATGTTTCTCACAAACTTAAAGGAGTTGTAAGAGTCCTGTTGCTAAGATTTAATATTGTGGCCTTTTGTGTCCACAAAACATTTGTCGTCAGCACACACATTATTAATTCAAGTACACATACCTGTGTAAAAAAAAGACTAAAACATTAAACTTCTGCTCTGACCTGTAAAGATGACAGTAGCAGCTTTTTACCAGCTGTTTTAGTGGAAAGATAAGTGAACTTATTTATGTCCCGCAAAGATGATTAAACCATTACCTTGGCTACAATGTGCACTTTTCATTGTAAGCAACAAAACCCAAACTATTAAGAACGGTTCGGGTTCCAGTCTATCTTTTATGTTGTTTTTGTCTTGTTGAGGCTTTTATGTTTGTTGTGTGATGAGCTTTTCTGTTGTTAATCCATCCATATTGGTGTTAAATTTGTCTTAATCTTGGAAAGATGGGCAAATTTATACAGAATACAAATGACCAAGAATTTCTCTCATGTGCATTAGAACAAAAGGAATATTTTGAAAATGTAAAAAGTATAATAGAGGATAAATACTCAATAAAAACTTAAAGGAAATTCAGATACATGATAGTTGTTTTTTGTGTCCAATACTATCTCCACATCCGATGCTTATCACATTCAATAAATATAGCAAATATGTTCTGGATATTTACAGGTTATCATGAAATCAAGATGTGGTCAAATTCTTTCATCTCACAAAAAATAAGTCATGTTATTACAACCGATAATGTCAGTGAATGAGGTTAAAGCTGATATTTTACACATACAGAATCTGTATTTTATCATTATGTCACAGGAGCCATAGGTCTGATTTCGTTATGATTTGTGATGTTTGGTTTCATTTGATGCCATTCTGGCCCAGTTTGTTTGCAGAAGGTATTGGTGGCTGTTGACAGTCAGCCTCCACCTCTGGACACTGGCCTCTGTAATGTGGGGGAGTGTATAAAATACAGCCTTTGTGGAGACACTTGCGTCTGGCACTTGGTCCGTTTCTGTTCTACTCTCTTGTTGCTGAACAGTTGTTACTTGCACTCAACAGAACAAAAGGCACACTTTGTTTGCAGAGAAAGCACATCATTTACAGTGTAGTGAGAAAAAAGACATCACATATATAACATATATTGGATGAGGATTGAAGGAAAGTCATCTGTTATCCAGAAAAAAGATTTGAGTTTCTTGCTTCACATATTAGAAATTTTGCTGGAAATCTGTTTTATGTTGTGGCTTTTCTGTCAGTTTCGGCCAGTTCTGCTAACTGACTTCATCCATTTTAGCCCTGATAAACCACCCTGACATTTTGACATTTTAATTGAAGCCTTCAGTTCACGTCATTTCTAATGTTGTCTCCTCTATGTAGTAACTTTTCCAGTGAGGCAAGTCAGGCCAATGTCTTTGGACCTCCCAGCCAATCAGAAGCAGCTGATGCAGCCGCCGGAGGCACTGTCCCTCCTCTTTCCTCTTCGTCTTCATCCTCTTCTCCTCCGTCGTCCTCGACCTCTGCTTTTTGCCCCGTCAGCCCCACCTCCCGACACATTGTAGAACGCCAGCCCCGGATGCTCAACTTCAGGGTGGAGTACCGGCAGCGCTCGGTAGAGCTGGTACTGGAGGAAGGAAGCACCGTGGGTGAGTTCTACACACACTACTGTTCATAAAGGAATATGTGCATCTGTATTATTAAACCCCTTCACAGGTGTTTGTGTATTCTTAACTGGAAACTTCATTGTCCATTCCATGGATTATTTTCATCTTGTCATTCACAGGAGAAATTAAAAACATCCTTGAGACAGAGCTTGGTGTCCCTGTGTCCAAAATGCAGCTGAAAGGATGGAAGAGTGGTGACGTATCTGACACTGTGAGTTAATTCTACAAACACAACCACAATATCAACAATATCAATCTTTCTTTCTTTCTTTCTTTCTTTCTTTCTTTCTTTCTTTCTTTCTTTCTTTCTTTCTTTCTAGGGAAGAAAATGTAGATTATTTTGAAATTTAAGCTATTAAAATGCAGTGTTTTCATCATAGATCAACCTAATTCCTCATCACACTACACTAGAATTTCACTGTTTTTCTTTAGACATGAAGTGACTATGAAAACTGCAGATCTGGTGTTTCATGATTTAAAGCTGCGTATGACATGCGTCACCAAGTTTTCATCAAATCTGTAAAACCCGAGTGATAGCCCTAAGAATCATGACTTTGAAGCGTACTCCACCACAAAAACTCCATTGTTTACATACCAAACCGAAACCTAAACAAAACTGTCACTTTAGTTTTTTTGGGATTCCACGCAGCCACAATAGTAAGAAACAATGACGCCATTTCAGTGTTTGTTGCTGCTACAGCCGTACTGCGGCTGCATGGAATCCCGGATTCGGATTTGTTATGCTTAGGCCATCACTTGGGTTTTACAGATTTGATGAAAAATTGGTGACGAACATCATACGCAGCTTTAAGAAAGACTGCTAACTTTTGAAAGTTGCCAAAAAGACCCCTGTGCCCCTGGTCCTGGGGTCTCTATCATGATTTCTAATTTAGTGAGGTAACCTGTGCTTCCAGCCCTGAAAAGATTAATTTAATTAATGGTTAACTTATCCTGCAAACCCCAGAGAATGTGCCAGGTAGTGAATCAAATGTATATTAAAGCACCATCTAAATCAGTTATCCTTGAAGGTCCCATAGGACTTGTGCATAGAGGTAGTAAAAGCAAAATACTGATGTTCTGCACAGAAAGTCAGAGGGTCATTGAGAAAGAGGAAGAGATACAGACTGTCTCCTTTTGACTTTCTTTATCACAGTCAATTAAAAAAAGCCTTGTCTTGTTGATTAAGTTAAGTTCTTTGTGACTGTTGAGCTGGGAAATGTAAAGTGGTCTGTTGAATGTGTTTCCTGGTTTGGTCCAGGTCATGGAGCTCCAGGATTATCATTAATCAGCAGACAGACAAAATTTCAGTATGTGATTGAGTGTAATAAAATGCCTCCTTTTCACTGTAGACAACTGTTTCGTAACTCTAAAATCAATGAGTGTAATGTTGAAGTTAATGGCCACATGTTGGTTTTCATGTTCAACCAATTCTGGCTGTAGCAGTGGTATTTGACAGTGAACTGACTGCTGTTGACAGTTTGTGTGTTTGTGTTATCAGACGGTGTTGAGGAGTTTACACCTTCCCAAGAACAACAGCCTCTATGTTCTGACTCCAGACATTGCCCCTACTGCCAGTACCAGCAAAAACAGGTAACAACCCAGTTTTCTTTGTATCTCCAAACTAACGACCAACCTGCTCTTCACATACTGTGATTGTAATATCTAGTAGTGAACACCAGGTGGCAGTTTGTGACCAGTAGTGGTGATGCAGCTGCCACCAGAATTGAGCCAACAAATACGGGTTTCATTGGTATATTAGGAGACATTTGACCTGCCAGTGCAGATTCATTTCCTCACAACTGTTGTGACATTTTGGAAGGAGCGTCCACAGCTGCAGCCTCCGTACACTGAGTAAATAATAATTCCCTCCTCCTTTGTATCTTTCAGCTCTGTTGTTATAGGGGGATTTTTCTATTTAGAGCCCAGGTGTATAATTTCCATGCTAAAGGTCTGTTTTTTGTTTTTTGTTTTTTTAATTTTTCTACAAAGTACCAATCCGTCAGTACCCAGTGACAATAGTGATTTGGTGCCAAAGCTTCATTAAGTCAGTGTTCTTCATACAAAGGTTGGGTCTCCCATCTCAATGAAAGCTTGGTATTATTAGTAACCAGTCCTTTGTGAAATGTCAGGCTACTCAGTTTAAAGTCATAGCAGGAATACAATCACAAATGGCAGCTGAACATATGATTGTCCTTTCATCAGTCTGTCAGGTAAACATCATTCACAGGAAAATATCAGTGTGCATCAAAGTCCTCTCCTCAGTCTGTCTGCGTTTCCCATCAGGTGACCAAAACTGATTTCTATTTTCTATTCATTTTTATCACATATCAATATGTGTATTTCTTGGATGCCATCTTCCGTACATCACTGCATTATTTGTACTTTGAAAATGAGAGATATTCTTAGGTTCAGTGATAGAGATGGAGATAATGTATTTATTAAAAGATGGTTTACTCTTATAGATGCTGCAGATGAACAATAATTCTCTAGGGATAATAGTGTCTATGCATAAACAAATGAAGATTAAATCAACGGTATTTTCATGAAATTACAGTCAAATGCTGATGAACAGTTTAATTCTGTAGAAGCAATTTTATGCAGTATTTTTGCAAGTGTTCTTGTATTAATAGTAATAATCAGCTTAACCAGAGCCTGAGCAACATTATCACTAAACTTCTTAGTGTAAAGCATTGAAGTTATTTTAATTTTTATGTTTTTGTTTACTGAACTAACAAGTTTATGTTTTAAATTTGTGTTCAAGTTGCATGTTGATTAAAGCATTTTAAATATATAATTCTATTAAAGACAGTAGAAAAGTGGACTATTGACTCCATCTGACATCTCCTCGTTGTGTTGCGTGATTTTGGAAAAAAGTCAGATTGTGATTTGAATCTATTTGGGTGTTGTTGGGTTAGGGTTACTCTGACATACAAACTCTTAACTACTCATTCAGAAAATAGAAAAATTACTCTGCATGTTTTACTCCGTCCGTCCCTCTCTCTGCTAAGTGTCAATAAGTCCAAATATCACCAGACACATGGTGCACCTTAAATTGCTCTTTTTGTTTGTATTATGTAATTGCACAGGATGGTATTGTGATTAATTATACAGTTTTACCTCTCTTTGCAGCATTTTAAAACGTATTCTAGATTCAAGCATGTCTTAAATTTAAAGACCTTTCTGCATCAGTTAAAACACACTTATATCTGTTACCAACAGTTAACCTTTGACAAATTTCAACAGTGCTCATCTCCAAAGGGTAGGAGTCTTGTATCATCTCCATAGCGATGGTACCAGTGTGATTATTAGGGGTAGATTACAAAAGAAATTATATTTTATTGTAGCCATCCCACAATTCCTTATGTCAGCAGCTGAACAGGCATCCACATGTCAGCAAAACACTTGTTAAAGAAGTCATTTGGCAGTTTGCCGTGTTTCCTGCTAGTTGGGCTAAGTGGTAGTTATATTGTGTTGGCAACTAATGGCCCTCATCTGCCCCCCCATGTTCTCACTCCCTCACTAACCGCTGGGTCTTTTTAGCAGCACCGTTTCCATTTCTCTAAGTGTCATCGATATCATTTTGAGTGTCAGGATCTCATTATTCTGCATCAGCTATTTCTTTTTCTGTTTTTGGATGGGCTTTTGACGGGGGTGACAGTTGTGACTGAATGAAATGGGTGGTCTTCTGTTTGTATGCACATGCTGCTTTTTTTTTTTTTTTTTGAGGATAAAATGTCTGTATGCATGTGGTGACCCTGCTGTCATAATGGGAGATGATAGGTGACACATCTCCCCTGCAGAGGGACCAGACAAGCTGTTCGCCTGCAGTAAAAATAAACTATGGTCGCGCCATACATCCACAGTACATGCAGTGTGTGCCAATTTATCGCAGCACACAGAGAAGGGCAGGGGGGCACAAACTCATATCACTGAACTATTAACATTTATTTGTCAAACAACATCTCTCTTTAAGTCATTTCTTAATTTTTATTTTGGGAAACCACCTAAAAAAAAGTGGTGTTTGATGGCATAAACATGAACTTCAGTACCTCTTACACAGATTATAGTGACTTTCCTTTTAAACTTGGCAATCGAAGTGCACTCGTTTACTCACTTTTAGGTCCAGATTACAACAGCACAGCCTCTGATAAAAGTTACCAGTGTCAGTTTTATTTTCACTTTTAACAAATTAACCAAACAAACAAGCAACACATGTCCTTCTACAAGCAAATAAAGTGCTTTGTGAAAAAAAGTAGTCTAAAAAACAGTAAGTATGATTGCTGGTTTCTTTCATCTATACAAAGTCTTGTTTTTCTTTATTGTTAAAATAAGCCAATAAATAAAATAGGGGTATGTTTCTAAAGCTGGCATGAGGGCAGCAGTAGCTACCGTGGCATGGTAGAACATCTTAAGTCACTAGTTTTGTCAGATTTCCATTTTTCATTTTAGAAATGTTGTTCAAAATAGCCTCAAGGCATTAAATGATCAAAACACAAAATGTTTTGGGTTACGTTGCCCTTATTCCTACATAAACTGTTGAAAAAAGGTAAGGCCCACTTTTTGCTACTCAAATATATCATGAAGCTGCTGGTTGCAGTTGTTTTATCTAGTGTTGTGGTACTGTTGAACCAGTCTGTTAATAATATATTAACCATATCTGGACCTCAGAACCACCTGGAGGTGAGACAGGCCTGTAGATAGATACATAGTTTTTATTCTAATGCTTCTGACATTCAAGTATTCTGTTCTCAATCTTTGTAACAGTTTTAATACATCCTTATATTATGAAATAAGGTAAAATTAAAAGAATGTTTAAATATTACTGTAATAATGCAGTCACTTTTGGACAACAGATCCCACATCAAGATATTACTTCTACTGAGATTTTGAAAAAGGCACATTGAATAATTACCATATATTAAAACAGGCCTTTGTTTTCCTTGAGAATAGTTAAATTTGAATGGACACTTAATCCACACAAAGTTATTTTCCGCCATATTTATTTGCTTCAAATTGTTGCTGAGTTAAAATGCAAATGTCCCATCAATGGTAATATCCCTGGCAATTACACGCACACACACACACACACACACACACACACACACACACACACTCACTCACATATGTAAATCAAACCGACTGATTAAATAGTGCTGCACTGTCATTATGATCCTGCTGAGTAAACTCCTCTTAGTTGCTTGTTTGATTAGAAATAAATCTGGAGGCTTTGGGAGATTTTCCTCTGAGCACAATCCATCTCAGGTAGTTATTTAGTTAGAGGTGGGATGTGCAGTTAGTACTGCAGTGTTAAAGCCTGGTCTAAAGAAGGTTTTTCTCTGTGGCCATGTTGATGACTGCCTGTGAATACAAGAGGGTGTTGAGGAGGACGTAATCTCTTGCATAAATGATAAGGTCCTGATGAATATTTCAATGGAGCCAGTTTCCTTCCTCGTTCATTCTCCGCTCTAGCTTTGGGGAGGGGGGTGCGTGTTTGCCAATGAAAGGTTGTTCTAATTTAAACTCAAATTTTTAAAATTGCTAAAATTATGAATTAGATTTTTTCTTTTTTTTCCTTTTTAAATCGGGCTTCCCTCTGTCTGTCACCTTGCCCTGGGTGTCAGCTGTTCTGTTGCGGACATGCAGACATATTACAGAGGTGGTTAGCAGGTGGGCTAAAGCGACACTGAAGGAGAGTAGACAGTGTTAGAATGCTGATAAACTTTGGGAAAAGATGGCAGACCAAAACAGAGTGGAACCTGAGCGGTTTCGCATCCTTCTTCTTTGTTGTGGGTGCAAAATATGGAGGAGGTAAGAAGACATTGTGTGTACCTCATGACCTTCACTGTGCTGGAGGCAAAGAGTCAATCAGTATGGGTGTTTTATGTGTTAAGGTGTTTTTCTAAAAACTGACATACTGTGTGTTGGTGACTGTGTGGGTGGCTGGGAACACTGTGTGTATGGGTATTTGTGTTTTGCGGGCACATGTCACATTGTGTGTGTGTGTGTGTCTGTGTCTGGCAGTGCTAGTTTAATAAGGTCTAGAGTCTGCTCTGTGCCGTGGGGACTCGCAGCTTAGGCGATGGGCTTACCTCAGAATGAAACCAATCTGTTTAGCCTGTTCTCCTCCTCTGCAAAACGCTCCATTTTCTCTGTCCATAAAGTTAAATGACATTTTTCCTACTGACACCCCCTCGCCGTGTCAAGTACCTCCCGAGATGTTGCGGGCCGACCTAGATGTCACTGAGTGTGTGTGTGTTGAGCAACAAAGAGACCTGTGAAGGCAGAAGCAAACACCGAGACATCCACATTTCAACCCTGTTCTGCTTTAGGGCCTGTGTCTTCAGGAGACAGCTGCTTTGAAAACATCGGCAGTAAAAGCATTGGAGACAGGGATATTGCGCTCAAAACACTGGTGTCCAGTTTACATATAAGGCAGCAGGACTCTAAATACAGATGGCAACTGATAAGAAAATGACTCATTAAGAATGACAGTCACCCCCCTCACACTGCATGCATTTGATATTTTTAATTTCTATATTTGTACTATAGAACACAATGAGGGATCCTGTTTTTCAAAGTAAATCTTGAACAGAACTCCCACATACACACCAAATGGCTCGCCGATCTGCCATAAATGACTGATGAGATGTTCCCTCTTTGCTTGGAAGGACAGAGTAACACTTCCACTCAGTTTACCCTCTATCTCTGTCTATTTAGGAGTCTAGTTGCCTGCCAGCAGTAGCTCGGGACTGTGTCCAAACATAATCATGATATTAGCTAGATCCTTATTTATGTGTCCTTACCCCTTTCATTTCTCCTCTCTCTCTTTTCCTCTCACACACACACACGCACACACATACTCTCATATCCTTCTGCTCAGCCCCATTACATATGCATTCATCCTTCCCACTCCACACATTTCCAATCTTCTCCAGTTAGCTACAACAAACATTACATTTACATATTGATTTCGTAGTTTTAGTCAATGTAAATATGCTGTCATTACAGTAAATTTGAGCTTCTGTTAACATAAGCTCGTCCAGATCTGCGCAGATTAAGGGTGTGATTGCATAATTAATATGTGCGCTACATATTAATTCCCCCATCCCTCTCTTTCTCTCAACTCTTCCTCCTCTCCTTGGGTTCTGAGCCCTGATTAAGTGCCTGCTTCGGCCCTTAAGCCTCCCATTGATATTCAGCCGCACAGACCCAGCGTTTGCTCAAAATGCTACTTAACCTCACAGCTTATTGTAAATGAAGCATCCAAAAGTTGATTCCCCCACCTCCTCCTCTCTACGTGAAGCACACAAAGTGTCTGCTTTTGTATTGCTCACATGTTCCTAACATGGCTGGAAGTTGCCGAGCAAGTTACGACACCATTCTACCAACTCTGCTGGTGCGTGACCTCTCGGACAAAGCTGTGTTTCTACTAATATGACTATAATAACAATGAAATCAGCTCATTGCATCCACTGTTTGACTTACCATCTTAGACCACTAATCAGCTGGAAGCTGTTGAAGTAATTTATACTTAGTGATCTGGATTTTATTTATTTTAAAAGTAGGTCAGTAATTAGCACATATAAAGTCTTCATCCCCATTTTTTCTTTACAAATATACACATTTTTTTTTTCATCCCTTATCCTTACAGTAAACAGAGTGAACATCATAAATGCTGCATATTTCATTGAATATGAATGAAATTAACGCTATAGCTGTTAGCTGACATACAAAAACCTTGTATCAGTTATGTACATAAATCCATTTTTTTTATCATTTGCTCCTTTTTTCTTGGCCCCAGACAAAAACTTACAATCATATATTGGTGTCACCATGGCAACAGCCAGTCTGCAATATCTATTTTACAACACCTGTCAAAATAAGCATGCAACATCACATAATTACTTTTCCTTTTTTTTTTTTTTTTCTTTGGGCCCACAACCTCCACCCCCAGTTCAGAATGAGTGCACCACTCACTTTAGGGTCAACTGTAGCTGGACTATAATGGTGTAATAATACACATCTGTCGTAAAGAAATTATAGTTGACAATCAGTTATACAAATAATTGTCATTAATAATTTTCTTTTTCTGTTCATTGTATGCCACTAGTGTAATACACATAGTACACCTTATGAAGAAGAGCCATTCAGTGTCATTGAAATCTGGAAGACAGATGGCAGTGTGTGATGTTTATCTCGTGTGTGTGTGTGTGTGTGTGTGTGTGTGTGTGTGTGTGTGTGTGTGTGTGTGTTTTTAAAGGTTGTTTCATAAATTTGTTTGATTGAATCTGTGCTCATTTCAGAGATGGTATGATGAAGGCCTTGAAGACTAAGAACAGTTCAGTTATTTTTGTGTAATGAATATTTTTCTACTTCGTGGGCACAAAAGGGGGAATAAATAACAGTAACAAAACACACACACAAAAATAACATCAGTATTTCCATTGAATATATTTTATATATAATAATCTCTACAGCTTTGAAAATAATTTTTGTTCTTCTGAAACAAATTTATCATAAGTGTGACATGTAAATTCATCAAGTTGCAAATGTGAGGCAGAAAAATAGACAAAATGGACAAAATCCACATACAATGCCCTGCAAAGAAGTAACTGTATTTAATTAAATGAAAAAAAAATCACACTTTTCTTAGTAATAAATAATAAGACCAGACTACCAAAAGGTCATGTTGAAGGACTGTTGTCTTGAGTTTCTTTAGAAACTCCCAGATGGTTGAATAATCATCTCCAAACTTGCCTTTGAAACATCAGTTTTCTTATCCCACAATTTCACAGTCAGTTCATCCCTACAAAATGGTACTATTCAGAAATCTACCTGGAATGGGTGGCACATGTTTTTGCTCAACTTTTTCATTAAAACATGTTGGTGTGGTCAGTTTTTGTCACTGTATATGACAGTAAATTCTTGTTTTGGATGCATGGTTTGCGTTCACAGTGTGAAAGCTGCTCCAGGGTTTATTCCATAATAGCATCAGGTTTGTTAGCGATGAAAGCCCACTGATGGACTTCCTGCTGTTTCTGTGCAGGTGGTCATAGCTGTGGTAGCCTGCTGTGCTGAGTAGAGCTCTGGCCAGGCTTGTTAAGACACAACCAGTGAAATGGGCGACGAGCCCCCAGAGGAGGCACCCACCTCCCTCTGCCCGCAGGATACAACAACTTAACAAGTTACAGCCTGCCCTTTACTCGACTCAGTGGCTGTTAGTGGTTATGATTTGTTGTTTTTTGTGCCCTGTCTTTTCTCTCTGTCATTTTCCTGCTTTGTCCTTTCTAATATTTCCTCTGTCTACATCTCTTTCTCTTTTTTTCTGTTTTATTGTGTGCATCCTTATTCATTGCTGTTTTCATTTTGCCCTGTTCTTACAGTGCTCTTCAAGAGTCATTAAACCAGAACTTCCTTCTGGTCATCAGTCACCGTGAGGCCCAGAGGGACTACAGTCTCAACTTCCCCGGCTCCAGAACCATACAAGAGGTACAACTCAGACATTGACACACACAGAAAGTCATCAAAAAGTCACTTGGTATTCACAGACCCTTACAAAATACTCCTTTATTGAGTCCCACATACATATTATTATTGCACCTGATTCAGGATTCCCATAACACAGCGTTCATTCTAGTTGCTAGTCTATCTTTGCCATCGATTCATTATTCATCACAAATGATCACATTTCCGAGCACATAATTACTCTCACAGCTGCGGTCTGGTAAATCCCCCCTCTTTTCTTCCTCACCCCCCCTCCACTCACTGTGTCTTTCTCCCTCTCCGTCTGTAGTCTCAGCAGTCGAGGAGCCACTTTAAATGACTGAACCTTGTTTGATCTACACATGCAGGAGCAATGGAAAAAGACAGTGTCCATTCATTTCCGTTATCGGGAACTAAACAGTAGATTCTGTGGCCAATGAAATATTTATCATTCCTCATACTAGGCCCAGCGTGAATTACTATCACATCTCCATCTTGGTTTGAGGTTGATGAGCAGGAGAATATATGTATGTATTTGCATGCCAATGAGTGACAGTGCGTCTGTCAATGTTTGGCCTCATATGAGTTGAAATCAGCACTTTTCTACCTATGTACAAAGACGGCTGTGTGCACATGTACCTGTCCCATGCCCCCCACCCCCCACATGCAGAGGGTGAGTTGAACAGGGATCATTTATTATTCACAGTGGGTATCCTGCTCTTACAGGTGAGAGGAAATACACTCCCTAAAGACTGATCAGTAACAACAGAGAATACCCACTGATCATAACCCATTGGTGAACTAAGTGCTTATGATTGGCCTACATATAGAGTAGGACAATCATCTGATCATTATATTTTTTAATTTCATATCCGATAAAATTTATGGATTGATTTTAACCAACGTTCTGGTCACAACACACATACTGTCTGATTAGTTGTATATGAAGTTACCAACTTAATGTAGCTGAAATATTATGGAATTGGTAGATTAAATAGATAGATTCTATTTTCTTTTATCTGATAATAAGGTGAAAAAGTCTGGGACAGTGAATTAGGTTTTTCATTTAGAGGGGGCTTGGATACAAAACAACAATGACAAACGTCATCCTTTTATATTGCAATAAATATTGCAATGAACGCTTTCGTTTCATCTAAATAGTTAATTTTATTTACATTGTAGTAGCTTACTAAATGCTTCAGATTGTTTTTACTTTTACTCAGCAATGACATTTTTTGTCATTATAATAGTGTTAAATGTTCTGTATATCCCTATGCTCTATAATTCTGATTAAATATTTGTCACATTTTGACCATAAAAAAAATAACTGTTTTGATTCTTCTACTTTCACTAGGGAAAAAAATTCAACCATTAAACTTAAAGAAATATTAGTTTGACATTTATTATGATAATTATTGACATGAACTGACATTTTGATCATGGCAATATTTCAAATCAATAGCATCGGAAAATCCTACAAGCTGTAGGTGTGAATTGTCCCGATATTTTTGTCCATCTTGTGCATCAGTTACAAATATCACTTGATGGTAATAGTAATAATTGTTATTCATATTAGCTCTGAATAAACCAGATTGCTACCCCCTTGCATTGAGTATGTTATTAGCACTGGAGTATATATATATTTTTTTTAAAGACGTCCTTCATATATCATGAGACAGTGAAAACTAATACATAAATAACACTCTGACATTTAATGTTGTAATTTGAGTCAAAATAATCAAATGATAAAAATCTCTTCTCAGATTTTTTTTTGGTTTTATGTTCAGTTCCACTTGTTGATTAATTGCCAGAGATTCACGTAAATGTTCAGTTCAACACTTATCCAGTTTTATCACAATAAGAGATAAGTGATTTCTCACACAAATAATATAATAATAATAACAAATGTGCTGTCAATGTCAGATTGTTATGAGATGACATTGGCTGCTTGATCAGCTGTTTTCTGCTCCAAACTATCCAAATAGTACTGGCCTTTAGAAATCCACCACTAGGTAATCTTAAGTTTCCATGTTGCACCTGCATACTAGATCACAATTTTGTCATCCAAAATTTTTCTCATTTCATTCTCTTTTTGCTCGTCTACCTGGCTGTTATATTCAGATCTTTGGTGAGTACAGACACTTTTCCCCTTAGCAGATTAATTTGAGAAAACCCCCAAATTTGTCAAACTAATGTGGATTATTGTTCAGTGTGACAGTTACAGATCACAGTGGTCAAATGTTATCATTGTTTTTGAGCAGAGGGGTAAACTAAATGTTTTATGACACACTACCACGAAAGATGCTCCTTCTAAGTTCCTTATGCAGCTTCAGCCTCTGCAGTGTCAGCCTGGCTTCTCTGTACGGGTGACGATTACTCTCATAATAATCAGGCTGCTTGCAGCACTTGTAGTGGTGCTAATTGAACAGATTAGTTTAACCAACATCTGAACTGGAGGAGGCAGCCTCCCTGTTTTTTTTCCTTCTCTCCTCCCTCTCGCTGTCCTTCTTCTCCGCCCTACATCATCCACCTCTCTCACTCTCTTCTCAGGCAGATGGTTTTGATGAGCACCCACTGTGAACCTTAAGTGTTTCTGCTGGGATTACAAACACTGGGGAGGCGTCCCTGTGGTGTGACAGGGAGGGGGGTACCGTGGATGCAGAAAAGAGGCAAAGGACCACTGGCTTGGTGGGGGTGCTGTAAGAGGCCATAGGGGCTGGAGAAGGGACAATGTGGCTTTAAACAGGCCTCTATGTCGTCGTCTTTCCCTTACGCATGCTTGTCTTTAGGCATCCCAAGGCCCCCTGCAGTGAAAATGAGGCCCAGAACTTTAACCTGCATAGATCTGGACTCTGTTTGCCCTGTTCCCTTTACATATTTACTCTTTATTTAGGGAACAGACTTTGTCCTTTTCTTTTTTATTACTGTAATGTGTTACATATCCTATCATTTAACGGAGACTCTTTCAAAACATTATGTTGAGCCACAGATCCAAATGCAGTTGGTAAATTGAATTGGTTTTGGAAGATAACCTATATGATTCATAATCACAAACTCATTTGTGGAGTTTTTGCATGAATGGATAGACAGAAAAAGGAACGAGAGAGTATTTGTCTCATCATTATAGAACTTGAGAATGCAACAAAGAAGTAACACCATATTCAGACGGCCTGACTCCCCTTTCTACTCATACTGTGTCCACTCACAGACACATATGGACTCCACTACAGAGCACCTTTCTCTCTCCATTCTCCTTTTGTCTTAGCTGCAGACTAGCTGATGGTCTCTGCTTGTGCATATCAATAGGGATAGAGTCCTGTCTTCTTGTTTGTCTTTGCCTAAGGCTCTGGCTTTGCCTTGTGGCTCTCAGAGAACTGCCCTTGCCCCTCCCTTTCTATCCCTTCATTCCCCCATCTTTCTCCCAGTGTTCCCTCTCTACCTTCTTTCTTCTCCATCTCCAGTGCACAGGGTTGTGTAGACTCTGATTGGCTTTAACAGACAAGAGTGTGGGGTAAGTTGCTGGCTAGCTTGTCAGCTAAGCTGGAGAGCAAATGTTTGCCAGGGAAGGAGAGGGTAGAATAGGGAGAGCCGCTGGGTCCTGAGTTGTCCGTGACCAGACCAGTTGTCCTGGGGATTTCCCTCCTCTGCGTCCCCCCCACCCCCCACCCCAGGCCTAGGCCCGGGCCCCATCTCTGCTTTGCAGCTGGGAGACATATAGGAACCAAAGACAGACTAGGGCTGCAGAGCTGAGAAAAGAAAGGTTGGATCGAAAGAGGATTCAAAGAAAGGCATCTGGTGCTTAGGGGAGGTGAAGAAAGAGAGCGAGAGCTTGTGACTGTTTAACGGAAACCTTTCCTTCTCTTTGATTTGCTTCCAGCCAGGGATTACAGGCAATTGGCATTTACAATGATTGGATCATTAATTTTTCTGTGAGCCGTATTGCCCAGCAGCTCAGCACACCGCTAATTTTGTGTGTAACTGGCTTATGCACCCCCATCTCATCTCAGCAGTCCACATATCCACAGTACCGTGTTTCATATTAATACAACGACCTACATTTCTTTTACATTTTTGTATTAAATTGCCTTCATATAGACATGATGGACTGTAATATATTCTGGTGTGTCACGTTGTCATTATTAAATGCTACTCCACAATTTGTCACAGCACATTATGTTAATAATGTTAATAATGTGCTGTTTCAGGTTAAAGGCATTTTAGCTAATATTTTCCCCTGCAAAATACATTAGTCAAAGAACTGTTTGAATGGTGGTCAAGCTCATCAGTGAAGTGTTTGTCATGGCAGACAGGGGGCAGCATGAGACAGTATTGCTTTTCATATGATGCTGCTGTGGCCAGAATGTCAACACTGCAAAGCTCTGCAATGTGGTGTGCTGCTACAAAAAAGTCCGGCTTCTTTCATTTCAAGAAACGAAGTTGTTTTTCTTCGATATAGTTGCATTAGACTGATGACAGTGCTGCACATGACACTGGCAACGTCTTAACTCTGGTGTTGTTCAGGTGGGCGGAGCCTCGGCGTAGCTGTGGCACAGTCAGGTTGCCTCCACCAGGTGCCTTTTCATTGTCGGCCTCTACACCCCTCCTCATCCACCCCCACCTCTTACCTTCACTCTCACTATGGTGGGCGTTAGTTTGTTGTTTCTCTGATGCTTCTTTAACCTTTGACTGCAGCCTCTTCATTACTAGTGTTTATGCCTCTCCTCTCTTCCCTTTTCCCCTCTATTCATCGGCCAGCCAGCCGGTCAGTCAAATCCCTGTAGTCCGGCTGGTCAAACATAGATATTACACTCTGTAATAACACTGGCCACCCGCTCTGACCCCAGTCTGCTATCCTGGCCATAGCTCCTCTTCATAAGGGCTGGCACTGAGTAGTGTGCGGTGGGATTTACAATAGAAGGACAAAGGATGGACTGTGCCACTTAATATTGTTGTTTTATTTTTTCTGAGCTTGTTTGTAGTGTGAATTGCTTTTTTGTGCCAGGTTCAGCACAAAATATAATTTCTTTGAAGGATGAGTAACATTAAATAGGACATATTTACTTCAGATTTTAAGATTTCTTCGTGAAGTACATATGCAGATGTGAAGTAGTAATATTAGAGTGTTAAGGTGCAAGCACTGAGGCAAGTCGCCCCTACAGTTTTCATAGTTCATTGTTTTGCAGCTGCTTTCCTGCTTTGTGTTTGACATTGGCTTTGACTTTGTGTTTGTAGCATTCTTCAAGTTTCCACCTCCGTGACCAGCAGCCCTGCATATGCCGAAGGATCCATCTCTCCTCAGTTCTTTTTACAAAGACAGGATTTGACCCGTGCAGGGGGATCTTTGCACCACAATAGATAGTTTTCTCAGCATCAGTGTCTAGCCCCTGCAAGGCCTGAAGGGCAGAATTCAGCAGAATAAATTCACTAGAATCCATGCCTGCCAGCGCTCAGACACCGACAGAGCTTTGATCACCTTCGGCCGACGCTCATCAGGCTGGCGTTAGGGCTTTAAACCAACAACTCAGTGAGTGGTGTAACGCGGCGCTGGGTGGGACAGGCGCTGCTAACTGTTTATAAGCGGCGGATTGTTATTAAGTAATGCAGATACAAGGTCTGCGCATGAATGGGAGCAGAGAAATACTGTTCATTTCAGAGAGTGGGGCTGTTGTTGCTGGGCATTAGCTGTGGCATCTGAAGAATGCTGATAACTCTGCCTGTCTTTTTTTAGTTTTTTTTTCCTCGCCTCCTTTCCTTTGACTCATCTCCTTCATTCTCTGCCTGCCTTATCCTGCAGAATGGAGAGTACTTTGAGGCCATTTACAACTGATACTAAATTTACTGTATAAAAATTAGCCATTCTATAACTTTAATGTGCGATAAAGAGCCACATAAAGAGACACTAGGTGTCTGCAAAAGAACATTCAAATTGATGTTTGTTTTCTTTCACTACTGTCATGTGAGTATTAAGAGCAGTGATGTGAAGGTTCCTTTAGACATGGAACAGGTTAAAATGAGCAACAGAGTCCTAAGTTTGAAAAAAGTTTCCTCTCCTAAAAACATAGCTACATTTAAAACAACACTGGACATAAACAATCAGAAGGGAAATACTGTTGATTTAATATTTATTCATAAACATTAAATATTCATTTTATTGATGAAATGCTTCTCTTGTTCATTGTCAATTGATACTCAGCATTAAATCAAAATTCATATATTCATTATTAAATATTAGTATTCATTTAATTTTCAGCAGGAGGAGAAAATGCTAAGTAAGGGAGGAGTCTAAATGCACTTGTGTTTTTGATCAACAATATATCACATGTCATTTTTGATGCTTTAATGTATGATCGGAATGACAGATGAACTAATGTGTCCTTTGTCCCACACTAACATACCATTTCCCACAGATTTGGCACTTTGGGATCTGGTTATCTTAGAGCCATATGCTTATTTTTTAAATTATTATTTTCTATGTATATAGATAATACTAAAAATAATATAATGGTAAAAAATAATAATACCAGGAATTCTGTCTGTCCTTCTGAGATCTTTGTCCAACCAATTTCTCAAAGACTATTCACCCGAGCTCTTTTCAGATTCAACACACATTTTCTTTACCACTAGGAGAGGTGCAGTGTACAGTTTAATGGCTGAATTTCAACATTAAGAGCATATGTTTCAGTAAAGCTTTTTCTGTTGTTCTATATTACTCTTTTGAAACATAACTGTTGCTTGGCTCTGATACCAAAACTTTGACCATAGTCCTAAAAGTTCTGTCATGTATTTGCAGGTGAAGAGGAACATTTCAGACTTGACCAACATCCCTGTGCGGCATCAACAGTGGGAGGGATGGCCAGCATCAGCATCTGACGACTCTGTAAGAACCACACTTCCAAAATGTACTACACTACAACTATAACAGCAGATCTACCGACTCTTAATGTGTACAATAAGAGCTGCCTATAATTGCCCATGTTTTCTGGAAGCAAGCAGCCTTAAAAAGATGAATAAGTATCCAACACAGATTCAAGTCCAATGGTTTACAGAGTTTTCATTTACATTATCTCTATACTTGCAAAGTGAAAACTGTTCCACATTGTGTAATCCACGCCAAAAGCAGCACAAACCATCTGACACAATCTGTCAGAGGCATGGAAGTAAGACGTCGAAACTAATTAAGATGTCAAAGACAGATCCCGTCCTGTGCCTTCTATCTGTGGACATTAAAGCTCACATCATTGAGTCCCACTGACCTCCACCGGCCCTGGGTCACTCTTCCCACCCATTCATCCCACACACAGTCAAGCTGATCAGAAGCAGACCTCATACAGAACCTCCAGGACCCTCTGACCCCCTTTGTGCCATCTCCTCTTTGACAGCATATGTGTTCCCATGCTAATTGTATAGGATGGTTTATCATGCTACTCTGTGGAGCTGTTGTGCACACATTCTTGTGTTAACCTCAGGCTAACGTTTTCCTTTTAGATCTATGCTGTTGTTTGGTTTGAGTGTTGCTGTTGACTTTAAGTGTTGTCAGATACTGAGTTCCCGTTGCTTGAACTCGCTCTACTGTAGCAAGTAGACTTTGTATTTATGTTTTATGTGACAGCACATATTTTTCATTTTGTGGTTGATAATGACTGCCTGTTTCCTCTATAGAGGATACAGTCTTTTCATCTTTTTATCCACATTCCCACAACATCAACTAGATGAACAATAACTGCACCTGTTTTTATGGCTCGAAGGATTAGTTTTAAGCAGTGAAAGCAAATGCATCCCATATATTCATTAATGTGCCCGAGGACAGAGGACAAAGGGTTATTGTGTTTCTTTGGTCTGTTACGGCCCAAAGCAGGCTGTTGTAAAACCAGTGACCACTAGACAGACCATCCTACTCTGATTCAGATTTGTCATTGTTAGGTTTGTCTTAGCATTGTTGAAAATTGCTGTATCATCAGTAACACTCAGGGAATGTGACAAAAATACTAACCTTCCCTCAGACCTGACTGTACTTTGTGGGTGTTTGGTATAGTCACTATTTTAAATGATTATGTCCATGCTTTATGAGAGTTTTCAAGGTTTCAATCAAACCAAGACACACTGTTCAACAATGCTTATACAACAGCTTTGGACTTTCAGATCAGACATACTGAAAGTCAGAGAACACAGTGAGGAAAAAAACAATGAAGCCAGTGAAAAACAATGAAACATTTGTAACTTATACAGTTTTCCCCATTGACAAATTTAATGCAATCCATAACTAGACTAAATGATTTGAATGAATCAAATGGAAGGTTAGCTTTAGGAAATATTTAATTAAAAGGTGTACTTTAAAGACAAATAATAGAATGATTGCCTATTGTGCAATGAATGACTGATCCTTTGGACATAAAAAATATCATTTATTTTGGCTGGTTAAATGTCAGTTATATTAATTATAAATATAAATTTTTTTCTTCAGCTCTAAATATCTTTTCCATGATTGTCTAAAATAAGTGTCACATATAATAAATAAAGTCTTATAGTCAATATTGTTGGTATATGTAGAACCCTTTAAGTGTATATCATTTGCAATTTTTTCTTTTTGAAAAGGACGTCAACCAGGTCTCATGGAGCTCTTGTTCATCTGGTAATGTAGGTGAGGATATTAGGGCCTGGAACCATGAATAAATTGCGTCTCATTGTGGTGTCCAGGCCTGGTCAGCACCGGGATACTGAACATCTGCAGTGTCTGTGTGTCCTGGATGAAGAGATATTAAAAAGCAGTGAGACAGAAATGTAATAATGGCCTCTGCTCTCGCCACAGCCCTCTTATTGAAACGTCTGAAGGTATTAATAGAGAAAGGCTGGTGCTTGGCTGGCCTGGCAGGCAGTAGGGAGCCAGTGTTAGTGTTGAGCTCATTAGCCCCATCTCATCTCCCGGGGTTTGGGCCAATAAACATGGCAGCCACAGGCCCCAGATTACGTTTAGCTCTGCACACTAGCATGCTTGCAGTAAAATCGATTACGACTTAACTCTGCTTTACCTCTAAGTGTGCACAAGAACTGTTTGCATTATTGCATTAACATTTTGTGTGTGGTGAGTTTATTTTTGTGTACTTGTCATAAACAGCTGTGGGTAGGGCTGGATATCAAACCTCGGTTTTCTTTTAGTAGCAACTGTGTGGATGTGGGCAAACATCAGTAACTTAATGGTTTTCATTTCTGTCTTAGATGCTGATGTTATTTGACCAAAAACTATGATATTTTGTGTAATTTGGAACTATATTATTATTATTATTTTAATTAATTAAATTTTTTTTTTTGCAAAAAATAAGATCAAGAAATTTGAAGCAAATAGGCATATGCATGGTATCAACAGAAATCCAGTTTCACAAAAAATAAATGCCCAAAAACTTTTTTCAAGCTCATGTTGTACCTTTTCTTTTTTCAGTCTCTGTGCTGCCTTAGAAATTTTAAAAATGGTAAAGAAAACTGAACTAGGAGTGAAAATTGCCATTAAATACTTGAATTGTATACAGTTTTATTGATTCATTATGAAATATTTTATATACAGGTATTCAAGATTAATAATGTCACAGCAGCAGACTTTAGCACAGATATTGCAGGAGTTCCTAGATTAATGCTCATTGTGAAGGTGCACACAGGTTTACCACATCAATGCAACGGTCATATCTGTCTTACTACACTGTCGTAACTCAAGTTGTAAAACTAAAAACTTTACATGTATAAATGTTTTTCTTCTAGTTTTGATCAGCTGGTTGAGAAAAGTTTTTCTGTCAGTGGTTTCTGTCTCTGAGCAGGAGGCATTTGAATTGTGGTTTTGTTTGGTAGATTCTGTTATGTATTGTTTGAGGATAAGAAATGAGTTTGTTAGAAAGAAATTCTCACCTTTCGGAGAAACCAATAGTTACGCATTACGTCAGTCTCCCTGATACTGTCCACTCAGTGTGTTTCATTGTTTATTGTCCTGTGAGTTATTCAAGGTTCTGTGGAGATTTGAAACTGGATCAGTAAGGATAATGCTCAGGTAGCACTGAACAACAGATCAGTTTATTCAGTACACTGTGTTATTGTATGTGGTGTAAGACTACGGAAGTTGAATGGAAGAGGAAGCAGTTGAAGCAGTAGTAATATGAGGTGATGCTCATTTCTAGTGTCCTGATCAGGATGGCCTGGTTTAAGCTGGAATTTAAAACATTTCATTGTTTGTGCTGAGGATATAGAATGCTATTAAACACCATCAGGGATTTCTTTAGGTAACAGTCAAACATGATATGCATTTCCACATAATATTTGACCATACAGAATGTAAATTTTCACATTAATCACAGACTGTAGTAAGAAAAAAGTGAAATACTCAACAGGAAAAAGTGAAATACTCCTCGATGAGACAACTGTAATGTCCTGAACTTTTACCGTGTTATAGTTTTATTTGGTCTCTAAAAGAGGCTCTGCCTTTGCATATTCTGCCTTTTCATTTACAGCCATTAATATTAGAATTAGAAATATTAGAATTATTTCCAATATTGTCTAAAAATGTCCACATATTTTTTTCTTGTGATACTTAAAAAGTGGTACATAGTTATTATATTAGTGGTATTGTTTGAAGAATGAATGCAAGAATAGATTTATACTTTGTGTTTTATGGTGTGTGTGTGTGTGTGTGTGTGTGTGTGTGTATGTGTTTGCCAATATCATCCCTGTTGTAGTTAGTAGCAGTGGTAGTACTAGTCTGCATGATGTAGTGAAAAAGTCATATTGACATTGGAGGCAGAACTACTACTGACGACTTGTGATTTCTGAGTCTACATGCTTGGTCATCATGGAAAATACATGAATTCATTATTTTGAAATGTGATTGTGCAACTTTAATATGTAGCTTTTTACTATCAATCATAAAAATACATAAACATAAAAAAAAAAACTTTTTGATTTTCATTTTTGGTCATTGAATTCAAAATATCATAGAGTTTATTTTTTCCATTTCTGCAACTAGATCACCCTCAATCCTCCTATATCTGGACTTTTGACTTTCGTCACTTTATTCATTATTGCGATTGTGATTGGATTAGTCGTTCAGCTGTAGTTTGTACCTTGGATGTGTGTTTTTTGTCTGTTTTATGTTGTGCTTGCCTTCCCTGGGGACTGCTGATGAAAACCTGTATATAAATCTGGTACAGTGCTCCCTTTGTCTTATTCGATGTTTGTGCAGGATGTCTGTTGCAGAAATCAGTAAATTAAACTGCAGTTAATAGTAAATACATAAAAGAAGTAATACTGGTGAAGCAGTAGTGAAGGGATTTGGATTTGGATCAAGTGTGACCCTAAAGGTAGAGGGCTCTATGCATCGTCATCTCACATTTTCATTTGGCTCAGGTGAAGAAAACCCCAACATAGACTGCACTGTAATGTTTTAACTAGGGCTGCATGATACTGGAAAAAACTGACATTTTTTTTAACCCTGCGATATATACTGTGATATGAAAAAATACTTAGGAGGATATAATAACTGTGTGGTGCCGGCGTAAATGGTTAAACAAATTAGTTGTGTTCCTTCTTGTTGTGGCAACAATTTCAAGGCACTATCGACACAGAACACGTGTTTCAATATCCTCCTTCTTATAGCTGAAACTCCAGATAACTGATGTTGCTTTTCTTTTTGGCACCAAGTCTTCATTTCCGGTGATTTTCTCTTGTTCGTTGCTCATTTTTCAATGTTGTTATCAGTGACTCACTCCATGTGCAGGGGCATGGTCTGCTTCGGTAAACTGATTAAGAACGATTGTGATTGGTGGATCACTGCGCGCAGTGTGTGTCAGGTACCCTTGAAATGAGATGAGAACACAATGAGTTCATTTACCTCCTACACTGCAGGACCTGCAGTGTGACTATTGTGCACACATATATCGCGATGATGCTCAAATGATATATTGTGCATCGCTAGTTTTAACTAGGAAAACCCTGATCACTTACCTCAGTCATTTATCTCTGTAACCCATAAAGACCCAGGACTATTCTTTGCAGTGACTTCCAAATGGATTTTCCTCTACATTATATCATTCTTACCATTTATTATAATACTGTCCTTTGCATTTTTCCAGTGAAAATCAGATATTTTACTATATTAAATCTACTTTTATTTTAATTTGGGCAGCTGTCGCTCAGTTAGTAGAGCAGGTTGACCAAAGGGTTGGCAGTTCAAATCCTGGCTCCAACTGTCCACACGTCAAAGTGTCCTTGGGCAAGACACACTGAACCCTAAATTGGTTCCAGTAGGTTCTGGCAGTGACTTGCATGATAGCAGCCACCTACTGGTGTATGAGTGTGTGTGTGTGTGTGTGTGTGTGTGTGTGTGTGTGTGTGTGAGTGGGTGAATGTGAGGAATTGTAAAGCACTTTGGGTACCATGAAGGTGTATAAAATGCGCTATATAAGTTCAGGCCATTTACCATTTACTGACCATGTAGTTGTTAGAAAAGCTCAAAGGAAATTCAAATGTTATTATATCAAACCTGAGGAAATTGGAGAAAACATGACATTTTCAGCAAAATACATCCTTAATTCTACATATAAACAAGCATCTACAGCCACTGTTATTTGTAACTACATGGGTTTTACTGGTGAATCAATGTTGCAGAGGATAAAAGTGTTTCCACGTTCACTACAGAAACTGTGTATGCATCTGAAAAAGCCATTTGACACTGATGAAAAGATGACAAACTGCATTTTACTTGAATTGTCTAACTATGTTGATAGGATTATTAGTAAAAAGCTTTTAAACGTTTTGAATCAGTAGATGCTTTCAGGTCTTTGAGGGTTGAAGGTGTTTCTGTTGTGCAGCCATCAAAGGCAACAGTATAATCATCAAACAGCCATTCTCTAGTAAAGTAAACATCGTGATCTAGATCAGCCTTTCAAATTCCTCCTGATTCTTGTGGATTTGTCAAAGTGTTCAAATGTGTTGAGACTGAACAGAGCTGAAGATGAGAATAGGGGTCTTGGCAACAGCTGATTTACAAGGCAAAAGGATATTAGCTCCCTCCGCTGTTCATTTTCCTTTTTTGCTGCTTCCTCCAAACACTAGGACATGCCGTGTTTCCACACAGGCCTTTCATTGGAGCCGTCTTGATTGACAGTTGCTCTTCCACACCTGTTGTAGTGATTGACAGGCAGTGGGACATCCTTATTACGTTCCCTCATCTCCTCAGCCCCCACGCTGCCCACTCATCTTTGGAGCCAGTAATTGCTGACATTTATGCAGTGTTTCATGGTGTTTGCAAATGTATTAATGCTGCAGAGCCTTGGAGGTGCCTTGCCTTGTAGGCCAGAACCTTCCTCCATTTCCCAGCTGGCATTAATAGAATCCTCCTCTACCTGATAGGGGCCTATGGAACCAGAGGTTTATTGAGGAGGGTGGCAGGGAGGGGGGCTGGTGGTTTCCGTAGCAACAGGGCTCAGCAGTAAGCTCAGGCAGAATCCTGATTCCTTGTGCAATTGGCTGCCTTAAGGTGACATTCAGCACAGAGTTAGTCTGTCTGTCTCATTTTTATCTCATCTAACTGTGTTCTCCTCCTGTGAAGCTGCAATCTTGATGAGTCCTGTGGATGTCTTTATTTAAGGAAGAGGATGCCGCTCGTCATTAGTTTGGGACTCTTTTAGAACATCATTAGAATAAAGGCATGGTAGTACACCTGGAGCAAGCATTGCAGAGCTCATGTCACAACTGTCCCATTTGATTGTTAGTGTGCATTTAATCCATCACCTCTGAGTAGTTCTGGCCATTATACTGGATGGACTGGTGCACTGGTTTTAATTTCATCTAACTGTATGGATTTTCCATAGCATATTGAAGAAAATCACTGTAGTAAATCATATAATGCTGTTTGTCAGGTGAGGTTCTATAAAAAATCCAGAGGATCCCCATTAACTGTGTTTACCCATAACTTTATATCACAGCAGTTAAAGCTACAGTTTGTGGTTGTTGTTTTTTAGCATCTCTGGGTGAAAATTCTGTATTTACCCTTCAACATATTGTAATTCAAGTGGTCTTAGATGATGTGAGACTAACTAGCTATACTTTGCCTGTGTTTTCAGGCTATATGAAATCTACCCTGGGATGCCATAACATTTTTCTAATCGGGTTTCCAACAGATTTAGAGGGTTGAGTACATGATTGACAGCTGCAGATTCTGGACAGTTCAGTGGTACAGTGGTCTGTCTGTGTGGAGTGTGGATGTTCTCCCTCTGTCTGTGTGGGTTCCCTTCAGGTTCTCCGTCTCCCACCGTCCAAAGACATGCTTTAATATGTTAACTGGGCAATCTAAACCACCCATAGGTGTGAATGTGACAGTGAATGGTTGTTGTTCTGTATCTGTCACCCTGTGGTGAACTGGTGACATGTTTAGGGTGTACCCCGCCTTCACCCGATGGTGGCTGGGATAAACTCCAAGACCCCCACCACCATCACGAGGATTAAGGGGTTTAGAAAATGAATGAATGAATGATCAGATTCTGTTAGATGTACTGAACATGGTGGTTCTGTTTTACTCCATATTTCAACGCTGAAACTAGGAAAAGTGGCCTCATTTTATCATCATGGCACAAAATGGTGTCAGGTTCATCTATATTTATATTTAATCTTTTGATTTTGACTGAGAGTTTCAAATTTTAGCTTCCCCCCCCGATTTCAGCTCCTGCAACTTCAGTTATTTAACCACAACCAACTCTCTTTGCAATAATGCAAATACAGTAACAATCCACCAATGCAAGGACACAGTCCCACATCACATTTACTTTTTAAAATGAAGTTTTTGTCAGTAAATACCTTTCAGGCATGCTTCATATCAAACACAGTCATTCCATTGAGGAGGTGTCTCAAATTATAATACCAGTGACCCTTTTTCAGGAATCTTTCTGGTCTCACTAATTTTTTTATTATTTCTTTTCAAATTATTCTTCTGTTAATACGATTTTAGGGCTAATAGAAGGCTTTTATGTCTTCCCTGTCCTATTGACTGATAGGTGTGATTGAGAACTCACTTGCTGAGTTTTGGAGCTTTTGTTTATTGAGAAAAGCATATTTATTTCTGTGAGACAGTGCTACTGTAGTTGTGTTTGGTAAGTTACTTCAACAAGACAATCACTTTTTTTGTCATGTAAATGTTTGATGAAGTTTACCTGTGTCCATAAACTAGTGTTTAGCATTAGTTCACCAATACCACCTCTGCCCATTTGTCTGAACATAGTCATCCCTGGCTCCAAAGAGCCAACAACAGCAGTTCAAAACCAATGGGACATGTCACGTTGGCGCTGTCCACTTCTTATACTGTCTGTAGTTAATTCATTGAATACATTGTTTCAACCAAGCACTCTTTAATCTGAGTTTTCCTTAATTTCCTGTTGAAATTATATGTTATGTACTTGTTACAGTAAAATAAACCACAAAGGCCCAGTAAATTAAAAAGTACTGTGATATATGGTAAAAGTGTCAGCATTCTCTGATTTCTGTACAGTATATATATATGCTCCACTGCCTTGGAGATGAGTATCAAATCAGGAGAGACTTGAGGAAGACATGAAGGAAGTTGACACAAGAAAAGCAACAGGTGGAGAGGGTGGGGCGCCCTTATCTTCTGTTACCTTCTTTTTAAAATTGTTTTATTTCTGTCTTCGAGCACTATTCCTCACTGATTCCTTTTTTCTCTTTCTTTTTCTTCTCTCTCTCTCTCTCTCTCTCTCTCTCTCTCTCTCTCTCTCTCTCTCTCTCTCTGTTCTTCCCTTATTCCATCAAAGAGAAACTAGACTAAGGTGGTGAAGTTGTGGTTGGTGTCTGTGCAGCTGTCAGTAGTAATTATCTCACACTCACAGCCAGACACCTAATCCAAACACTGCCTACACCAGAAAAGAAAAAAAAAAAGAAACACAAAAAGGATGAAGGGAGAGAAAGAAAAAAGAAAGAGGAATGGTAGAGAAGGAAAGAAAGGGTTGAAGGGGAGAGGGAGAGAAGGAGGGGGAAAAGAGAGAGAGCGAGAGAGAGAAAGAGAGAGAGAGAGTATTCTTTCCCTGTATCGGCCTGTGAAAGCTTCGAGCCTCAATGCAAGTGTTAATTAAAAGAATCCAAAAAAGAGGAGCCAGTTCCTTTGTGTGGAGATGTGGGAGCGGGTCATTTGAGGGGGGGTTAACCTCACTCCCCACCCCCTGTGCCCTGCGGCGTTTCAGCCTTGTTTCCACGTTTTACCACTGAGCCGCCAAGCTGCACTTATGTACCTCAACATCAGGAGAAGCCACCGGGTCAAAGCAAAGAAGAGGATTGAGAGGCACTCAACCCATTTTTTTCCCTTTTCACCTCCCCTACTTGCATCCATGTCAGCCCAAACCCTCCAGGCTGTCTTTGACAGGGGAAGTGATCAACTTTATTTATACACTTATTAGGCTCTTAGACGAAAGCCTCTCATTGTGAGTATTGGGGGTAAAGGGTTTATGAGGATTCTCTCGGCAGCCGCTGTTAAGATTCTCACGTTTGATTGCCACTCAATCGTGGAATGGACAGAATAGACTTGGGCCTGTTGCTTCACACCCTATAGGAAAAGCTCAGACCCTGTTATGTCTTTGTCTGCCTCAGTACACATTAGTTTGTCTTAGCACTTATTAATCTCTCTGGCCGTTTCAATTGGCCAAAGCCTCCTGAAGGCAGTTATAGACTTTTTTCTTTTCCTTTGTTGAATAAAAAATTAGTAACTTTATTTTTACTGTTGGTAGGACGTTGTTTTTGTTCCATTACGATATGGATATGTCAAAGATAATCAGGACCACAGTATTAAACTACTTAGAGTTGGGTTACATGAGCATTTTCAAGGCAATTCAGTTAAGTGTTCTTCGTAGGTGTTCCTGAATTCCTAAGCTGTCTTTACTGTAATTCTTACACTTGTCATTGTCAAGACTACACTCACTACAAATTAGTAAAACACAGAAACACCATCTGTTTCTTCTGTAATTTGAGTGTCCTCTTATCTGTGTCGTTGCCTGGTGTGATTGACAGTGAAAGGCCTCATAGGACAGATTTTAATTGCCTGTGAAGAAAGGTCATGTTTTCCCTTATTTTATTATTATTATTATTTTTTTAAATTTCTAATACATTTATTGTTGATGTTGAGAAAGTTATGAGGTACTCTTTCAAACTCAGTGTCTCCAGTGTTGGCTTATGTCATCCTTGGTTTGTGTAGTTTCAACATTGCACGTCTATCTCCTCTATTTAATACATTTCCCTTGCTAAAGATAACATGTAGAAAGAACAGGGACTCAGCTGGATATTATTCATTTTTGATTTATCTGGGGAGATACTGCTTTTCTCATATCTTCTTCTTTATTATTGAGGTAGTGGGAGTTGAAAACACAGTGGTCAATATAATAACCAGTTTCACTTTATACCTAATCTACTCACTTTGAGGCAGCAATGAATTTTAAAATCATTCCATATCCTCTGAAGACCAGTGAGAGAGAACCCTGTATGTTACACACTAAAAAACCTGAAAGTAAAGTATTTTAAAGCACTGCAGCATAAAGACTTTTAGAATAAAAATTCTTGTTAGTCCTCTTTCTCTGACCCTCTTCCGTGTATAGAGGTGTGTTCACCTGTAGAGACACTGACCTCTGCCTGGACATCCCATGTTCCTCTCGGTTTTCTGTGTTTGAGAACATGAATCATTGTGTTTGTACCTCCAGCCAATAACAAAATAGCACAGCGTTTATGGGTTGGACAATATGAAAATGAAGCTGCTATTCTCATTTCAGTGCTTTTAAAGGGATTGTAGTTCTGTCTGAGAGACCGAGCTCAGTACAAAATACAGACATGTTTGTGTTTCATGTCTGTTTCCCTGTTTGCTAAATGGATGAAAGGGGCCAAGTTTGAACAGTTCTGTTCACAAACCCAAGACACTGATATTGAATACTTAACCTTTAATGTAAACAACAAATATATATCAAATAAGAAAAACTAGGAAAATGCAGATTAAAAAAGAAAGCAGTGATATAATGTACTTCATGGCTTCATTTAAGCATCCATTTCGCACTTTGAGGCTGCAACACAAGTTGGGACAGGACAATTTAGCTGTACTAGTAATGAATAAAATGATTAAATAACAGTGTAAACACCTGTTCTTGCTGATCCCTCAGGTGGTTCAGCATCAGGAACAGTCGCTTACCTGGATCTTGACAGAACTACAGGGATCAGGCTTGTTGTAGAGAACCTTTGTTGTGCTCTTCAGTACAGAGTTGCAGCTACAAAATACCAGGTTAAACTTTACAGAGCCAAAAGAATACCTTATATTTACTGTGTCCAGTAAATATAAGGTATTCTTCTACATGGTTGATGTCTCAGCTCAGAGGCATCTGGGATGGACCGTTACTCAGTGGAAATGTGGACTTTACTCGGACCAATTAATATTCCAGGTCTTATAATGGAACCCAAAAAGGACCATCCAGACATATACCGAGTCCATAAGCCAAGGACTGGCATGGTCTGGGGTCAAAGGTGATTTGCACTTGTGTTATGCATCATTAATGTTGAAAAGTACATTGAGGTTTTGAAGCAACACATGCTGCTCTCACAACAAAAACCCTTCTGGAGTCAACCATGCATATTTCATCAAATGACAAAATAAAAATGAAATGGAAACAAGCCTAGTTGACGAAGAACAGGGTGTTGTGTGTTACTAAACAACTCCCCAATTCTGTGTGGAGCATCTTGAAACACAAAATGTCACAATGAAAACCCTGTACGGTTTACACCAGTTTGCTGGAACTTTACCTTAAACATTTGATCGATTCAGTCTCTCATTTTATTTTAAGTGTTGTGAAAATAAATTACAATATGGCAAAGTGTTAAATGTTTTACTGTCAAAACAGTACATTTCATGAGGTGAAATGTTGAATTATATTCCCTTGTATTATTTTGGGTATAGTACAGATCAAAGATAATTTATTAATGAATGTTTTCAGCTTTAATTTTAGTTTTTCTTTTAGTTTGTCCCAACTTTATGTGGGTCTGTGATTTCAAAGGACTCACTATGAACATACCTGCCATACATTCACCTTTGCCACAAAGGTATGACTGCTTTTTCGGTCCATTGGCTGTCGCTAACTCACTTTCTTACACTGATAGATAAGATAATGTGAAAAGATTGAGCAGCTTGTCAGATATTGTGGTTCTTATCAGTGCCAAGCACGCAGTAGCACTCACTGGTAAGTCTGTTTTGCTGACAAGGTCTAGTGGTTACACTGTTCTCTCATGCTATAGAAGCTGAGGCCAATGTAGAGGATCACTATTTAATAGAGACAGAAAAGAAGAACCTCCCTGTGTCGCCCTTTTCAGAATCAATTGGCGTTGCATGTAATCGTCTCCTGATTCAACCATGTCCAGCTGCTCTTTGTGTTGCCTTAACACCTGACAATGGAGCACATCACAGGGACCTTCTCTGCTTATTATGACACCGAGGCGACCTGCCCTGCCTCGACCCGTCGTTCAGAGGTGCACTCTCCCAGAAAACTCTTTACATCTGGGGCTTCTGCTTTACTCCAGACAATTAGCATTTCAGCCAGTTTACTGTTGCATTGTTGAGTCTTAGTGCTTTCACTACTTAAGTTATACTTGAGTCTTGCCTTTTGCTGTCACTGCTGATATAAATAGTCACCATGTGAACAAAAATAAATATGTCTTTTTTAACTATAAATATTCACTCTGTCCCGTAATGGGAATCAATTTAAAAACATATGTGCTACTTGTTAAAAGTGACTTAATCTGAATTTACTCTGAAAACTGCATCAGCCGTAGCTGTTTTGTTGTTGTCTCTTGGGTTTAAGCTCAGCTTACTGACTGTAATGAGTCCCTGCAGAATTGCTGAAAATTCAAGTCTTGGCTTTGGATTTGGGAGCTCATTAGTCAGATGTTCTCTTACTATAAATGGCAGCCGCAGTAACAGGTAATGCAGGTGCACAGAAACCTTATCATGGCGCTCCTCAAATTAGAGAGATGACAAGATGAACAAAGCTTTGTTCAGGATTTTGTGTGGATGTCTTGAAACAATATGTTAAAGCATGTGTAGCTGGGGCTAATTTGGTTATAAACAGGTTATCCAATATATTCAGGAAATGACTATTGTGAAGGTGACACTGTATTATACAGCGCTCTAACTTCCTTTTTGTGAGTTCCTGATGATAGTGGACTACAGAGAACTTATATTGCCATAAACTGAGAGTTTATATTTTTCTCAATTACATCAGCGCTACTTTTCCACCATATTTGATTGAAAGCGTGTTCAATAATGTTTCATTCATACATATCTTTTTTTCTGTGTTCTGTGTCATTTTCAAGCAACTTATACAATAATAAATGTTTATGGTCCATGACAACATGAGTGCTTGCCAGCTGAGATGCACTTCCATCATACTTATTGGGAAACTGAAAAAGCACTGCACCTATTTGCTCTACTGCTGATGATTAAAAGGTCAAGGTCATAAAAGAAACTATTCAAATGCCTGTTTGTTAACATTGACCACATTCATGTATAGTGTTCAGATCTACTACTGCATAAAGTTTGATCTCAAAAAGGTGGAAAATCATAGTCAGGGCTGACAATATTCTGAAAATAAATATGTCTCAACATTTTATACATATTTCTCTCAGTTATAACTGAGATATCTTTGGACCATTATCTTCCAGAAGACAAACATTTGTGGAAGGAAGTTTTACACATTTGTTTAAATCAGTTCTGTTTTTTATTTTTTTTATTTTTTTATTATCAATCATTCCCTCTGATTAGAATATGGCCACCTATTTAAGATGATGGAAACTTATTAATGCTTCTCATTTCTATTATTTATTTTATTGTTGTTTTCAGATGACATTAGCAGTCTCTGGAATCAGCTATCCTTGCCATCACCTCAGTGTTTGTCGAAGGTCGTCACCAGCCAATGCCCAGGAGCCCACAGAAGAGGTACGGACACACACAAACAAACAAAAAAACACTCTCAGGATCTATGCAGTGGCTTCTGTTCCCATGGGGCTGTGTATATATCTCATGACTCATCACACATGGTACTAGATTGCTTCCCATACTGTTTAATCTAAATGATATGTGCCTACAGTGTGCAGATGTCCATATGATCAGCGACAGTGAGGGCGATGACTTCGAAGATGCGTCAGAGTTTGGTGTGGACGACTCAGAGATGTTTGGAATGGGATCTTCAAGTTGTCGGAAATCGCCTATGAGTACGTATGGTTGCTGTAAAAAATTACATAGTGAGTAGCTTCTTTATCGCTGATATGCATTCACAGCTTGACCTTGTAATTATGTTGCTGCTTTCAGTGCCAGAAAATTGTGAGAATGAAGCTGATGCCTTACTGCACTTTACTGCCGAATTTTCTTCAAGGTGAGTGAAGGAGCCGGCATATGTGGTATGCACTCAGAGAACTGTGCATTTGGGCAGGTAAGGCTGGTTGTGCACTGACTTTCTGCTGTGTCTGTTTCATGTAGGTATGGAGAGACCCACCCCATGTTTTTCATTGGGTCTTTGGAGGCAGCATCTCAAGAGGCCTTCTACGGCAAAGCCAGAGATGTAAGTGAACTGATTCATTCCTTTTGTATCTGCTAATTAAGTGTTCTTTTTCTTTGTCACCTTTTTATTTCAAACAGTTGATTATGATTACAGTTAATTAGCATTTAATTTTTAATAGTCATTTGATCTGAGTAGTTTAAACATTGTCAGAGCCACTATTTGTATGTCTGAGGCAGAAGTACTATGTCAATAAAACATCTTTATATATACGTTTTAATCCTTAAAGACCCAAACAGTCACTGGCAACTAAAATCATCTACTGATCTAAAATGTTAACTTCTGATCCACTAAACCTATCAATACAATGTAAATAATTAGTGTAAAATGCAGATTGTCATCTTTTCGTGGTCATCAGATATGACCCATTTGGATGCTCAGAGGCTCTGTAGTGAATGTGAAAACGTCATCATCTATAACATTGATTCACCAGTAAAACCTATGCATTTGACAAATGACAGTGGATGGAGACACTTAGTTTATGTTAAGTTAATGACAGATTTGACTGAAAAAGTCACTTTTTCTTCAGTTTTCTCTGTCTGATATAATAACCCTCAACTTTAATCTGAGCTTTAGTGAACATCTACATGATCAGTGAATTATATATAGAAACATGTTAGATTTTTCACTGAAAAAACACAAAATACAGAGGATAGTATCATGATAAATTGAGATAAATCACTTAAGAAAGGTTCAAGAGACAAAAATTTATTTGAAAACTGCTACGAAAGTAGAGCTGGGTCTTTATGGGTTAATTGAGAAAGTTGGACTTGTGTGTGTTTCCACTTCCAGTGATTATTTTTTTATTTTATTTTTTTTTACTACAACTAACCTTTCCTGAGCACAGTATTGTCACTTTCGACTTCAAAGAAGAAAGTCCATGGGTTTATAGTTACAGAACATGATGCTGCTGTTGTGTTCAGTACAGAGACCCTGAACATCCAAGACATTTGATACCAGTGAAAAGCTGAGTCTCTTCTGTACCTTGACATGTATGGATAGGATTAGTGGTCCAACACTGATTAAATATTTTTCCCTTTTAGCAGTGTTTGCATTGATATTTTTCTTACCCAGTGTTCTTGGTGGTAGTTCACTGTTATCCATTTATCCTGTGTGGAAAAAAGCTTTCTAACCACATTGATGTCATTTCATCAAACCCCTCATCAAATTTTCACCCTGACAGCTGTGGCTTTATTTTTAGCCATCCACTTTTCCCCCCTTGTTTTTTGTGGATTTTGTCCTTTTAAGGATGCTTGTATCAACTGACAGCTTGTGTGGATTACAGCCCTCTTAGAGTGTGAGGACACAGCAAGATGTTAGGGGGGCTTCACATCACCAGGCACAGAGCGGGAGGGTGGGAGGATGGAGGAGACAGGCCAGAGGACACAGCACAGATAAGGCATGGTGTGAAAGGAGAGGAGGGGGCACAGGGTGGTTCATTCAAAAGAAGATACAGTGTGAAAAGAAAGAGGAATAAAGTTGCATAAGGAAGGTAAAGATAAAGACAGTCAAACATAAACTGAGACAAGGGAAAAAACCTGAAGACAAGCTTGGCGTCTTGCCTGTTTCCCAGCTGATCTCCTCTCCTAAGCCAGCACAATATGGCCGATGCCTCCCTGGTGTTCGCACTCTCTACTGTACCACTGTACTCTACACTGTGCTGGTACGAAATAGTATTCATTTTCCCCCGTATTTTGTTTTATTCTGGGTGAGCTCGATTTAGCCTGCCAACTGTGCCGTGGTTAGAATGGCTTTAGAGAAGATGGATATGTGCAAAGAATTGTGCATGAAAACAGAAGCTATTTGATCTGTTCTGTGTTTGTCCTGTTTTGTCACAGGCGTCCTAGACTACAGGCCAAAACATGCTGCCATTGACGCTTTCATTACACAGTAGCATATGTGCGCCATTATACCGGCCTTTTTTTCCTCATCTATCCCGCCATCCCTTCTTCTGCTCTTTGCTCTCATTTGAAAAGGAATCTAGTTTTCGCATCCTCGTCATCTAAAGAGTCCACTTCATTAAGGGGATATTAGAAGACAGCAGAATCGAAGTGACGGGGGGACGGCTCGGTGGGTTTACAAACAGAGGAATCAGTCTCACTCTCTCAAAGCCTGGGAGGAGGCTAATCACTAAGCAAAACACTACATTTGATGAAGTGTTTCTGAAGGTGTGTGTTGCCGAGGTGGGTGGGTGTTTGGGTGGGGTGGGGGGAACTGTTGAGATAGACTCAATCCATCCTTAATGAAAATGCTTTGGGCTGCAGAGCTGAGCTGAGCCGAGCTGAGCTGAACCCTCCTGGGGATCAGTGGTTAGCCAGAGCGTACAGAGAGATAGGCCACCCATCACTAACCACGATCCTCGCTAAATCCCCATCAACGCACTGGTTAATCACTCTAACCCCGCTCTCCTCCGCTCTCCACTGCTCTCCTGTCTGCCACACACAAAGACACATCAAAATTCATAGCCTCACTAGAGAGGAGAGTTCAGGGATTTATCACTGCCAAGTATCCGCTTTAACACTCAGCACTAGCCCTGAAGAGTCAAGAGGAAAATAGCAGCTGGCATATGGCATGTAGATAGACTTAAATCTTTCAGATCTTAGGCTGTAAATGACAAGCAACACTCTCCCATGAGTTTTTGACTTCACTTGAAATGATCACCACAAACTTAATAATGGACAGATTATAAATAAATCAGTAATGTTCTCCCTGTACAAAATAAATAAATGTGGGGAACTTTTATACCAATATTCCCAAATAGATTGATGACACAAAATATCAGACTGTTTTAACACTGCAGACAACAGTGGTACCAATCTAATCTTTTCACTCAAATCTTAAATATGACTCAGATGTGTTGACAGTCACAGTGTCCATGACAGTGAAAACAGCACAAATCACACAGAATCTGAGATCTGGGCCACGTACACACTGTATGTGCCCCCAAACCAGATACAGATCTGATCTCACTCGAAACAGTCACATCAGAATTCATATGGCTTTTTTTCTACTTAGGCTGCTTTCTACCAGCTGTCTGGAAGTCATGCTGTATAGTATGTCACATTTAGATCTAAGTAGGCGGTCTCAGTGTCACTTCTACATATAAATGCTTTTTGTTGACAGTGTCCTCTTTTGGTTTTCAGTATGCAAGTCAACTTTTACATAACAAAAATATCCCATTTTCTAACCACTGATCTGGCTTTGGAGCTTTGCAAGTAAAACCTAAAGATTTCATTACAACATCCACAGTTTCCCAAGATTCATCACCACTCACTACAATAGACTGAGATTCATCACAGCTCTGCACATGGAGGGAGTCATTCGAAAACTAAAGTGAGCTAAAGTTGTGGCATGTACAGTAATTCATCTAATGTGCACATGAATACACACCAATGTGAATCAAAAATATCTACCATATAATTGCAAAACAATGACGGGGACCATTGCACTTGATAATGCTTATATAAATACTAATATTTTTACAAGTAAATGCACTACATTTACTTTTAGTGAAGAAATATCACAGTTTCCTTTTGCAACAGGAAAAGATCTAAACAGCAGAATCTGATATTGAACAGACAAAATCTAATATGAACTTTTCACTAAGAACATAACAATTATGCACCGGCTTTTAATTATGTTCAGGAGCATTGATGTTGAAAGGATTATGTTTTAAGCATGCTATTCATATATCTGACAGTTAATCTGAGGAGTTGAAGAAGGCTGTTGAAAGAATATTAAATGTGTTTGTTGCAGTGGGTGGAGCGTGTGCTCAGTGGTTGGTCATCGATCTGAATGTGTTTTCCCACTATGTGTGCAGGGGTCATTAGATCAGTCATTTGAGCTCTTCATTTTGAAGTGTTTGCTTTTCCAGACTGAGCCTGCCATCTGTAGAACAATCACTATACGGACGTCTTGCTCTCTCCTCATTTCGTCTGTTCCTCTGTTTCTTTCTGTCTGTATCACATTTACTGGCGACCCCTATTTCAGTTAAACATATTGTATCTGTAATTAAAAGCCTGTTCCAGAAGTACTGAAAATGAGCCTTGGTGCAGGTAGTAACAGCTTCTAAAGAGAGAAATGTACAACTATTTGAACCTTATATTTCAATCTATGAAGGGAATTGAAGGAGGGTTTATCCCAAAATCAGAGACACATTGTATTGTATTTGTATTGTGGAAAGCCCCTAAAACAGCAGTGAAAAAAAATCACTTTTACTGACTTGCTGACTGATTGCATTATTCAACTAAAATTTTTTTTGTAAAATTCCAATACTATACAAAACAATAAATGATATAAACTTTAGCTATTACTTAGTTTATTTAAATGTTAAATATCTGTTACAGTGTGTACAAAGTGTGTATTTGGGAGTTAATTTACCCAAATGATGAAGAATTAATATCTCTATAATTGTATTTGAGCTGGATAATCTCTGGTCTATGGAATTGAAGTTGTTCTTTCATTAAATATATTAAAGGAAAAATTATATTTTAAGACTGTTAATGCTTTAGAATTTATAAACCTTGGAAATGAGGTTGAAAATGGCTATTTCATCTAAACTGTTACCAGTTATTGGATGAATACATGATATTTGTACTGTTTAAAGGGTTAGTAGTTAGTATTATTACTAGTATTATAGTTATTCTAATGAAATGTAAAACAACTGGTTTTAGATTTGAGATATGTATTTATTGATTAAAAAAGTGCCGGTTTGTTGAAAAGTTATCCATGTGTACACGTGTGACGCAATAAGGAAATAGCAGTGCTCACTGAATTAATGCAAGAAACAAATATAAATGTCTTATTTAATGGAAACACCACCATGTATGAAGAGAAGACAGAAATGCAGAAATAGATGTTAGATGTTTTGGTAAATTAGTGCAGTTCTTGGGCAGAAGTTAAAACCAGCTTCTAGTTTTTAGACTAAATACCCCCTCAGTCACCAGTTCAGGTGTGTTATTGTTTGAAACACTAATGGGCAAAGTTTTAAACCATGATGATGTTAAAGAACCAACTCTGTAGTATTTGAAGGACAGTAGTGGATGGAGACATGCACATCTATCCTCTCTTTTTTGCTTCTGAGAATGTGGTTAGAATTTGTGATACATTTAGACAAGGACACAGATAGATAAGAACAATGGAGATGCATGTCTTTCCAGAGACGCCATCAGTTGGAAGTCTTAAAAGTCTGATTTCATAGAAAAATATTGCTATTATAAATATAAATGAAAAAAACAATTTTGGGTTTCTGTGGTAGCCGAATGGTAAATATTTTACAACCAAAATAACACTATTTAGAATCCAGCGACCTTTTGTTCAACCATGTACCATTTTCCTTTTTCATGTCTCTCTTTGTTTCTGTATAGATTTATTGAACAAAACTGCAGAATGTCAAAAAAATACGTTTATCTCTAAATGTCCATTGACCTTCAGAGTAATAGAGGCATTGATTAAACATTGAGATTCTCAGGCTGACTCAGTACTCACAGTGCCCCCCCACCTCCACCCCCCACACACACACACACACACACACACACACAGAGATGCACACAAAGCAGGTTTAGTTTGAGGTGAACAGGTGTGAGGAAGGGCTGCGGGGTCACTATCCTGCTCAGGTTGGACCTAGTAATTTAGCTGAACTGAGGGATTTGCTCCTCCCTGCTAAGACAGGCAATACAAAAGATCCAAGTTGAAAGCGGAGAGGGAACAGAGGGGTACGGACAGTTTAACTAAGATGAAGGAGTTCAGTTGGCCAAAAATGCCCACTTTGATTAATCTTTACACTTGCTCTAATTGAGCATGCATGTGTGTGAGTGTGAGCCCTTTACTGGAGGGGAACCACATCTGTGCATGTGTGTGTTTGGACTTCAGTGTTTGAGCGTGTATCAGGTTTTTTTTATTTTTTATTTTTTTTATTTTCCCTCCTCTGTGTTGTAAAACTCTCCCTCCCCTCACACTCATTCCTCACTCGACTGAATTTGCTTGTCTTCTCAGCATGAGTGTTTAATCTTTTCAGGCCGTTGAATTGGTCCAATGAATGAGTCCCCGGCTCCTTCTCTCTAGGAGCCCTGGAGATTATTCTAAAGCACTAATCGTTGAGCAAACACAGCAGTGCTCTCCTATTCCTATTCTACATAGGCCACAGTATAGCACAACTTCTTCTTTTACTTCCCATCACGTTTTACACCCTGTGTAGATTTTTTGCTTTTGGCATACGTAGCCTAGATTACTGCTCCTGAGAAACAGACCCCTGACTCCTCCTTCACAGTCATGGTTAAAAATGAACTAAAGCTTGAGACTGAGAGAGTTTTTTTTTTTCTTATTTGTTCTTTTATAGCAAGAGAAGTGACATGTAATTTAGAGAGCATTATTTCCAACATTGTCCTTTGGAACCTTTTATGTTTGTGGGTGTGTTTGTTTTTTAATTAGATTGTCAGTAAGGAGAATCTGCCAGGCTTATATGATGGTGTCAATATCCTTGGATTTGGAGCTTCGTCAATATTGTCTGGCCCTGCCGCTACTAACCTGAACAGGCTGCTGGCATTTGGTGTAAAATAAATAGAGTGATTTGTCTGTTTTGTTTTCTCCATATCTTCGTCGCTTCCAAGAGGAGTCTTATTTACACCGCTCTCCATTTGATTTTGCGTGGTATTTGTTTTTTTGCCAGTTGTGGCCTTACATTGGTCTGCAGGAGTCATGCTGGCTCTGCACCCGCTGGGCTCTGTCATCTGACGGTCATGTAATGTGGAAATGTCTCCGCAGTGATGAGACACCCACATGAAGCATAAAGGTCTCAGCACCATAGAGAAAGACAAATCGAGATTTTATGTCCTCTTTCAGTTTTAAGCAAATATTACAAGTCTTTTCTCCTTAGTGTCTATCCACAGCCCAAAAGCACTTAACTAAGTTTTGCACTTAACTGTTAAGACCTAACCATTTATTAAGTGTTGGAAAATGCCAAAAAAAAAAAAAAAGTTGAAATCTTTGTCAGTTTGCACATAGAAAATCAATGCTGACCTTTACTGACAGTTTTGTTTCTACTTGTGACCTGTGTTTTTACCCACAGAGGAAACTGCTGGCCATCTACCTCCACAACGATGAGAGCGTCCTCAGCAACGTCTTCTGCTCTCAGATGATGTGCGCTGACTCCATCGTTTCCTACCTGAGCCAGAACTTCATTACATGGGCCTGGGACGTCACTAAAGAAGCCAACAAAGCCAGGTAGAGCCACAGACAGAACACTGGTTTTATTGCTAACTGCTTGGCACCTTTTATTTTTCAGTCTAGCTTTAGCTCACTTTGTTGTTGCTGTTTAAAAGGACACAAGTCAGTTTAACATCTTCCCTTGTTTAATGTGTGATGGGGACAGCCTCTAAAAATACTTTAATACTACCCAAATCCAGAACAACAGGATGCTTCAGATTTGTTTATTTTAAACTTATGTTTTGGGTCTGCTTGTGATGCTCACTGGTTTAGTATAATACTTTTAAATCAATAATAATCTTGCTTTTTATTTAGTTGTGGTTTATTTTCTGAAGATCATGAAGAAGGACCACCTCTTTGACTTTCATTGTGAGAACTATTAAAGAAATAAAGTAAACTCAAATGCATGGTCTCAATGAGTAGGATGACTGTGGAATTATTTATACATCATTTGTCATGCAAATGCCTAAGTGCCGTTTTACAATCATAACTATGCATTAACTGCATATTATTTTGACATTAAACATTGCCATATGTGACAGTCAGGCTTTACCAAATAAAAACTTTAAATGTGAAAGCTGACATTGAACACACCTCATCGGCCGCTTCTCTCTGAAAAGGAGGAAGTGTTGTTCTTAAATGCATCATTTGGCTGTATTGTGCTTTTAGTAGCTTTAATTCTCACCAGGCAAGCTTGGAAAAATGTAGCCTAAAAAAGCAGTAGCACAACTTTCTTTCTATATTGTGCATTTCTAACAGCGTCCTACAGGAACATTTGTTCTTACATCACTGTAAACCGAAACCTTGCAAAATATTTCTAGAAATATGAACAAACCTGTATCAGGGATAAAATAAATTAACCTCCAGCTGTACTCTAGTCCTAATGTACAGCATGGGATCCAAGATTGTTTTTAGGGCTGTCAATTTATTAAAAACTAACTATTGAATTTCTCAGTTTGCTGTAGTTAATCTCAATTAACCACATTTCTTCTTATGGAGCTTGTAACAATAATTAAAACCATCAAAGGTTACATTTAGCTTGAATGACATATTTGTGACCTGCACTTAATAAAAGCAAAACCCAGGTCTATATGTTTAAGGGAAATTTTAATTTCAGAATCATCCAGACCATTAGTGTGGAGTGCAATTAACATCTTATATTCAATAACATAATGATTGACAACAATAGATAGGTTCGAGCGACAACAATAGACAACAAAAACATGAAAAACAGCACATTCTGCTGAGTGTTCAGAATGATTGTTTTTCACTCCATTTGTCTCCATCTGTTTCTCTCAGCAGTTTGTGCATCATGTGTCTGTGAAATCTCATATGTTCTCAGAGTTTGATTTATTTCACACCATAGACTGTAAAATGCATTTCATGACAACAGAAAAGACAGTGGTTTCACATTTTGAGAGTATGCAGCGTGGTGGTGAGGGTGAGCCAAAATAAGAGTTAATCAGAAAGGTAATTTTTTTCTGTTTTAGGTTTTAACTGTTCTAGAACACACAAACATGCATACAGGCACTTTCACAGCACCGTGCATGTGATCACTGGTCAGCTAATGCTAACATAGTTAATTTTTTCAATACGTTAATTATTTTTTATCTTAAAGTTACCTTGTGTATTTTGTCATCATCATGCTTTGTTTTAAATATAATAATTAATGATTTGACGTGTCAGTCAGTTGAGGACTTTGCGAGTATTTGGCTAATGTTAGGTTTCCAAAGTGGGATTGTTGTCATTTTAAAATATTAGCTCAAAAAAAAAAAATTGGACCTTGTATCATTCAGATTTTCGTCCTTCATGTGATGGTCACTTCCAAGATTATTGATTAATTACTCTGGCTCTGATGATGAGAGACATATTCATCGATTGATTTATTCATTTAGGTAGTTATGACATTTATTTCGGTGTTTAGTTTAATAGTTATTCAGTTTTTCATTAAGTCAAAAATAGTTAATTTTCAACAACATCATTTTTTTGTTATATCAGCCAACAGTGATTATTATATCAGCCTTTAAATCTCCTCTTAGTTAACCCTTTCACTGCACCCTTCTCCAAACCTCTGATTATTCTAATCCTACTGTGACATTTAATAGAGCGTTAAATAGAGCTGAACCTCTCTGACAGCACGATTAAACCTTATATTTTATTTATATGTCTTTTATTGCCTGGAGGAGAGCACTGTTTGGATAACTAGCAAGGAGTATCTTGTAAAGAGGAGAGTGTTTGTATGTGAGCAGCTTCTGTTTGTGGTCTTTTAAGTACCACAGTACCATGTTTCAACAAGTCTAAAACCTGGTCATGTCTTGGTTTTTGTTTCAGCCACTGACATACTTTGTGTATAGTTTATTAAATCTAAAGTCTGTGAATCTCCCATTTGAAAGTCTGAAGATGTTTGAAGGTCTCTGTTTTGGCAGTTTAGTACAAACAGAATGGTGTTGAGAGCGTTTTCAGCTCAAGAGCCAAAAGAGAAATTTGGTGTCTCCATGGAACTGCTATAACATGTACATTTTTACTGACTCCTCTGCCATCAGATCAGTGAAGGAGAAAAGAACACTCTCTTCTGTTTGAACTGGGCAGACATGGAAAAAATACTGAGATCCTCAAGAAAACATAGAAATACTACAGTGCACAAATAGTTAGTAAATAGACAAGTAAAAGTCCTGAATTAAAAATGTTATCTCAGTAAAAATAGTAAGAAGTAGTTTCAGTAAAATAAAAAATAAAAATAGAGCAGATTCATGATGTTGCACAACTCTTTTGAGGTGTTGTGTTATCACAAAATATAACATTTTTCCACTAACAAAAGCATGTTAAAGGATTTTATTGCTGTTAGTTTTTTAAAATGCAAACATGTATATCATTTGTATAGTACAGGGTAGATTAGTAAGACATCAAACGTCATTTGTTTTTATGTGAACAATAACTGCCATCAAATAGATGTAGTAGAGTAAAAATATTTCCCTCTAAAATGTAGTGAAGTAAAAATGTAAAGTAGAATTTGTACTAAAGCTTAAGGAAATACTGAGTTATTCTTTTTTTTCACATTTTCCCCTTTCAAGTGATGATTGAATAAATTGGGTCCCAACCCTGCGTTTGGGAAAGGCAGTTTTAGAAAATGATAAAAGTGGGACCGTGCACAAACACTTGTTTGATACATAAACAGTATTTTCAGACCTATGTGCATTAGTGTCGGCTTGTCTTTAATTGCTGGCATTCAGCTCCAGTCCACTGCTCACACCCTGTGTCTCTGTCGTCTCATTCTCTCTTTAACTTCTATAGAGAAAGCTCAGAGGTTGGATGCTAACAAAGGGCGTTGTGTTTGCATGGTGAGGCCTCAGATTGGGCAATCTTGACTAAGCTGTCTGAATAGAGGGTCAGTGGGAGACGAAGGACTCTAAACATCTCTATCTTTGCATAAACCGTCAGGGTCCTTGGAACTTCTGTAAATACCAGCTCTGAACATCCATAGTACTGATGTTTTTGACTGAGTAGCTGAAGAATAAGAATGACTTTAAAGACAAATCTAAATCTAATCTGCAGTATGAAGGTAGATGTAGTCGCTTTGTTCCACCTCCTCTTTGCGTTACATCTTGTCTTGTCTTCCTCCTTATTTTTTCCTTTCTTTCTCCACTAATGCTGTCCAGAGTTAAGCCTGCCCTCTGGTACGAGCCATTTAAGAAAGACTCACACCCTGACCTCACCCCTCCTTTATTTCTTTTAAAGAAATTCCCTCCTTCCTTCATTCCACACTCTTTTCTCTCCCATTGGCCTCCTTTGCTTTTTGCCCCAGCTGAGCTTTTTTATTGCACATTAAAAGGCAGGCAACATCTGGAGCTTTTCATCACACACAGCGAGTCACAGCTTTGCTGATAACGCATGCATGCACATGTGCACACACTCTCAGTCTCACATACACTGACTGCCTGCATTCTCACGCTCTCGGGTTGATCCAAAGTGACTGGTGATTGGCACCGATCACACAGGCTGTTACAAAGGTATCCTGACCCTGTGAGTGTGTTTGTGTGTGATGAACCTGCTGATATTGGAATGTGCCTGTTGCTCTGCTCACTGTATTCTCACAGGCCTCTCACTTAAATGATTAATTATGCATAAATGCAGTTCCGCTGATTGGATGCCAGTGTAATTGTCACCCATGGGAAATGAATCTAGTATTTTCAACAGGCACTGTACATATGGCAAATATTGAAACAATTAGGAACTAAATCCACTAGAAGTAGATGTTTTTATGAGCAATGACGCTTACTTACTCTATTACACATTTCACTTCATGCCAACAAATGGGTACAGGCACACAAGTACTTTTAATGGACTTGTTTTAATTTTTGTTATTTTCAGATTTTGATGGTCACTGTTGAACAGGGATTGCAGAAAGCTGCCTTTCTCATGTAGATGTTATGGCTCAGTTCATAATGTGGTTAAAAGATCCAGATTACAAAATAAATCACAAAACAGACCATTCTCATGATTTTTTTTCCTTTGCTTAGACACAAAGATGGCAAAAACACTGAACTTTGACATCCACTCTATTCTGTCATTATCAGAGCACAAACACATATCTGGATGATGGACAAATATTTCAGTAAATGTGGATATTGGTCAACAACAGAGATATGTTTACATACTTCACATAACGTGTCATTGTCCTGGATGATCGTGAAAAACTTCTGCGTCCCCATCTCGGCTGTACAACTAAGCACCTTTGGCTCTTTGTCAGTTCATGATGTGTTGTTGTAAGTTGGTCTCAGAAAGACCCCAGATTTCTGTTTAGTCAAAACCTGCTATAATGCAGTGCAGTTTTGTGCCAAAGCCATGCATGTCCTGTTATTGTTCTTGACACTGAGGTGTCAGCTGGTGTCTCAAAACTAACACTCAAACCTGTTCTGTACACTTGACTTCTCCTCTTGACATCCTAATATGTGAAAGTGCAACTGCTTGAGAGGGAGAACAAAATTTCATTTTCAAATCAAAACATGTCTATGTTTGCTGTGAAACAAAGTGTGTCTGACACAGTGAGCGATGGGAGCATCCGGTTCCCATACCTGCTCCGTACAGGTGGAGGGTAAATCTATCCCCTGCAGTGCTACTGTTCTAGCCTGACTCATCAGCTGCTCATCCAGGCAAATGCCAGCTCTAAATAGTCTGCTCACATCTTCACACACCATTTTAATCTGAAGAAATGCAGCGTGACAGTCCAGGGAAACATTAACTATTTTATGTGTCTGGATGTGCAGTGACAGGTGGAGATGAGATGAGTGACAAATTAGAAGCTGTCAATCACATTAGGCAACAAAGCACAGGCTTGTTAGTTGCAAATTTCTTGCAGGTGTTTCCTCTACATTTAGTTTATCCCTGAAGGTGTTTCACAGGTCTGGTACAGACTTGGCTACATTTTTTACCGTGTTATATTCTGGCTGGATGAGACTCAGATCCTGAACTGTTCACCTGAGCTCCTGCAGTCGCTTCACCGACCGTCGTCCTTTTCACTGTGTTCATACTTGTTCCATCGGAGGATTCCTAAAGTCTTCACCTCCTGATTGGTGCCATCCTCTCATTTTTCGGTTTCAGTGGAACCAGTCTTTTATGTTGTCATGATGAATTTTTAGTGTGGGCTGTGATTGTAGTTTTTGCAGGAAACTGGTAAAGTTTAGCTTGTGCTTGATGGGAGATGTAAGATTGAGTTACTCCTCAGGTTAGTGTTCATTGTTCTGGGGCCTTTCATTACAGGTTAGGGTTTCTCTGTGGGCTATTGTTATGGTCTGCCTTGGCTGAGGTTTGAACAGGGACCAGTGTCAGGACAAAATGATCAGTAGGATTTAGGGTACCCAGGCTCTTCATAACAATGGGTCACTCTGAGTTCAACATAGAAAACCGGCATTTTCACTACAATTCTTACATTTATTATCCATATTTGCCACTGCAAAGGACATTATATGATCACTCCCATTTGTCAGATGGATTATGTTAAAAGAAAAAAAAAGCACAATGCTCTCATTGTCATTGAAAGTAGTAATGTGTAGTATGAGAACAAATTCAGTGCAAAGATAGGAAATGTGCCATTACTAAGCCTGTTATTTTTATTGCAATATTAGAAGTATCGCTAATATTTCTAGTTTTGTGAGGTAGGACAGGGAGGATATAGCCAAAAGATATTTATTATTTTAAATGATGATTATGGTGAAGTCTTTATATCAGTCTATTTGAATAATTATCACAAAAATATCAAATCATTATTCCTCTCTAGAACAGGCTGATTTTCTGTCCTGAGTAAGAATTGAAGGAGGGAGACAGTGATATTTAGTTTTAAATCGTCTGTATATAAATCAGTCAAGTTTTTATTTCCACTGGCGATGTCATTGAGGGATTACACAGAGTAAAATTACAAGCTAAGAAAAGAAATAATTCAAATTATTTAGATAAAATTAAAAATATAAAATGTAGCTCATCAGCAATAGATTATAATAGATTATATATATATAAAACAATAGTAGAACTAGTAGAAGAGGGGAGGTTTAAGATTTTAAATGGCTGAAAGCTACAATTGTAGTAGTTTTAATAAGGTGCTTTATTTTGTTCCATTGTCCAAGATCAGACTGAATGTGTAGGACATCGAGCACTTGAAAAACTGTATCTGTGTATAATATCAAAATATGCAGGAGTAAAATTAGGTAAATAGTAACATTTTATAAGTGTTTTAGCTGAAAATGTGAACCAAACTAATACAATAGGAATACAATAAGAAAAGATATGTATCAAGGTTGTGATAATTGTCACAGTTTAAACCCATTTGGTTTTGGATCCCAGCTCCATTCAGAGGAAGAGGATCTGATTGAGTTCCAGGACTGTGGCGCCTCTCAGATTTAGAAAGTATTGGTTTGTTTTTTTACTTTACAATACCACAATGAGCTTTAAGTGCTTAGTTTCATAGTTTGAGAAGTGTGCGAGTCGCTCCCTTGGCTTTCCAGTTTTAATGAGCAAACCCCCCCCCCCCCTAAACAGCATCACTTCCATCCATCGTCTTCCTCTGACCCACTGTGCCTCTATCCATTCCATTACTTCTCTATTTTACGAGCCAGTTATTAAAGTAGGTCTTATTAAAAGGCGGGAGAAAAAGCTAATCTATATTTGCATTCAGTCTATAGCAATTCATTAATATTATGACATTTACAGGGAGCTTGGCGGGGCCCCGGCTGCCTGCTACCCTTTTCCTTCCCTCAAGTGTTAATTTAAAAAGTTCTGTCTTTGTAATGGAATAAGAAATCCTCTCTTGCCCCATCAATTCTGGGTGTCTGGTGAGGAATACTAATTCTTCTGCCGCTCCAATTGAGATGGGATGTCACTCTGATGGAATAAGAAAAGGCAGAATTGGTTTTAAAGTCCTTAATGCCACAAGTTATGTGTATTTCTCTTTTGAAAAACTGCGTTTCATCCCTGATTTTTTTCCAAATGTCACTGAGATGTTTTGAGATGTATGTATTCAAGTAAAGTGAGTCAAATAGAGTGAATGAGTTTGCATGATTTGTGTCTTTCAGACTACTCACCATGTGTACAAGGCACTTTGGCAGTGTGGTGACACAAACTATACGGACGTACAAGACAGACCAGTTCCCCCTGCTCCTTATAGTCATGGGAAAACGCACATCCAATGAAGTTCTAAATGTTATTCAAGGTAATTACCCTCTGTATTCTACACAATTGCATTCATTAAGTAAACAAATGAAAAACTATTCTGTCATTCGGTTGTTTGGCTTTAAAATGCTAAATTTTTTAACTGATAATATCCTTTTTTAGGCAATACAACAGTGGATGAGCTGATGATGAGGTTAATGGGAGCAATGGAGATCTTCACAGCACAACAACAAGAGGACATTAAAGATGAGGTGAGGCTTTTCACTGCAGTGATTCACAAATGTCAGTCTCAGAGACATGTCATGGTGATTGGATTCTTCTCAAAACACACATCGACTGTGTTCAGCTCCATTGTTTTGTTTAGGCATGAACAAAGTGTTGTACTCGGCAGCTTTTCGTTCTGCTGACTTTAAATTGGAGAGGTAAAAATGGAGCAGTATTTGTGTAACATGATAAGAGTATAAGGAAACAACACACAACCTGTTACTGTTGACCAAACAAGCCAGTCTGTTAGCACCAGTATCTGTGTATCACTGGCCAAGGTAATGTCTTTGATTATGGCGATTACGGCTGCATCACAGTGCACCTGGGACACAAGCTGTGTTCATAGTCCTCACATCGGAGGAGGAGGCTGATGATGACGACTGTCAGCTCAACCACTGTTACTACAGTTGAAGAGTAACAGTGGAAACCACTTACAGTGATCAACAGGATTAAAACCCCAGGGACGGAACCAGTTCTATACAAAGGGTGTTAAAATAAAACTACAGATGCTGGAAAGATGGTTACACACAACTAATAGCTGGAACGATGTAGAGAACAGCAGTAAAAAGAAAAATTAGGAGATGTTATCATCTGGGAGAATAGCCTTCAGAAATCTAAACTTGGTACATTAATTCTTGTTTGTATTTTGTTCTAATTTTAAATGGATTTTTTGATTAATTTACATATTTTATTTTCTTTATTAGCATTATCATTTATTGCTCTTGTCTTTATCTTGATTTTCCTTTTTCTTATGTTCTTTTTTCTTTATTGATTTAATTTTTTAAAAATAGTTTTTTGTCCTATTTGGTGCGTCATGACCAGTGTCACATGATGTGCTGATGTTTAAGTTGAGAGCGTGTTTCTTTTGTTGTACCTCAGACATTCTTTGACTGTATTCCCATTTTCTTCTGCGTTAATTTTTCTAAAGCAGACGCCTGATTTTTCTTCACATACCAACATAATTAATTTGTGCCCTATTTTTGCTTTATTCTAATTGCTTAAAGAATTTCCTTATGTCAGTTTACTTGTTTGCCTACTGTGTTCACGTTGGGTCATTCATCCCTGAGGCTGGTACTGTGAACACACTGAGATCATTTTCTCTTAATGATAGACGGTGAATGTTCATCTGTGATTGATCTGTGCTTGTTAAATGGATCAATAGTATGTGATCATGTAACAGTAAACATGAAAGAGGGCAAAAAAAACAGGTTAAGGTTGTGTTCATGTCATTACAATCAAAAACCACAAACACCTGTTTGAGAAAAACCTGTGCCCTGTCATTCCATGTCAGATATTAGGTGTAATGTAACAGATACTGAATAATTGGTCTAACAGCTCAGGGTAAATCAGTTTATCTGTTTATCAGTAACAAAACTAAGTATTAACCTGACACATTTACACATTTAAGGTTGGCTTAGAGTAATAACCTATTAGTGGTTTGGACAGTTGGAGTGTTCTGTGTTCTGGTTTTGGTCAGCTCTCCTTCTGGTTTCTTTCACTGATCCAGTGACTGCAGCTGGTTTTGTGGGACATTTTAGTCTGTCTTTACTTCACTCCTTCTAGATAAATCATAACATGTTGGGACAGATCACCAGTCATTGTTAAACTGCTTATGTGGACTGACGGGTCTTAGCCCCACATTTCTGTGCTAAGTACAGTTTTTGAAAAGGCACAGAACTGTCTGGACTCAGTCTTTGATGTCCTCTGGGAATCTGGGACAGTATGACATAGAGGTCTCCTCACTCTCAAAAACGTCCACCTGAACCCACTCAGATACTCATGTCTTTGTTACTGTTAACTCAGACAGCACTGTTGACTCAGTGACATCAAACACAGAATACTTGTGGATGATGTAGATATTCAGTATCTGTACGTCCTGGTTGATGAAAAGGTTTGAACATTACCATCTCTACAGGACAGTGTACGTTGAGTAATGGCCGTGTTATGGAATAAATAACTAAACTCCAATTGTTTCTGTGTATTTGTTTTGGCAATGTGTAGCTTACAATCCTTCGTCATCATCGCTAATATTCCCACACTTTTTCTGTTAGTCCTTCTCTAACATTGTCCTCTGTGAACACAGTATCAAACCCATGACATGTCACGCACTATTAAGAATCTCATTCATCCAGATGTCAGGTCTTGTAATGTTGATGTAAAAGACAGAGCATCTCAGTTATGGGAATTGTTTATGGAATGACTGTAGTCACACTCCCTGAGCCTGAGGACTAGTCTTCCTCAGGTTGTTGACTATTAACTGACAGCTGTAGTCTCCATGTTGTTATTGCTACAGTGATTTGACAGTCTTTGTCACACCTTCAATAATCATTTGTGACAAGAAGCAACACAAAGAATGTAAAGTATGTACATTTGTCAGATCAAACTGAATGAATCATCAGGTGTACCGTGTTGAAACTATTTTTTTTAATATATATAGTAGTGTCACTATGAGCACCTGTACTTTTTATATGCCATCTAATGAATAGTATGTGTCAGTGTTTTAAAGCTTTTTTTATTCATCAATATTTAATCAGGAACTGGACAATTAAAACAGATTGTCTGACATTCTTCTATTTTAGATAAATTGCCCAAACAGAGCCTTTAGATGCTGTGACTTTCATTGTTTTTCACACCATATACTATATTTTTGAGGTACTGCATAGGTAAAAGTTTGGTAAAGTAAAGGTATTTAAAGTTTGACAGTTTCCCTGGAGTAGCATGACAGAAGGAAACAGCTTAAGAAAATGTCATGAAGCATCACTGTTGAGAGGATAAGTGATACTGAAAGCATAAGGAACACCTGAGGTCAGGAAAAGCATTCTGTTTACATACAGCTCAGCTAAATTAATTCATACTCGATATTTCACAAACCTGAACACTTCCTGTGAATGTGTATTAGTTGAACTGTTTTAATTTGATGATGGGAAATTTCAGAATTATAAGGAGAAAATATTAATGTTGTACTTTTATTTATTTGATCACATTCCCAGGTGTGAAAAATGTACATGACACATATTAATAAGAAAATACATCAGAGCTTCCCAGTATCCTTCTGCTTGTCAATTTGTCAAACTCTAAAAATAAATCGTTACATCCAGTCTATGGTAGGACCAGGAAATGTCACATCTACAGTGGTGGAAAAAAGTTTTTGGACGCCCCATGCATTTGTAATATATTACATTAAGAATCCCTCTTCAGTCATTGAACTCTATCAAGTATTGTTCCATTTTCCAAACCCACATGCTCCCTTCTGCATGTGCGCTGTTCTGTCAAGGCCAAAACTGGATGTTTCAGTAGATAATGAAACACATCCAGGACATGACGTGTTGAAACTGTCAAGAATTTAGTTTTATTTTTTCTTATTAACAATTAACAAAAAAATAAAAAATAAATACACTTATTTGTGTCTGTTTGATGCAGCCATGCCTTCTGAAACACAAAAAAGATTTGTATGCAAATATTTCATCATAATGTTTGAGATTATGTAAAATTTTAAGAGTGTTCAAAAACTTTTTTTCCACTACTGTATATATGGAATCTCAGCTACCGGTGACTTTTCATTCTCTCCCTGGCTTGGTTTTTCTTTCCCATTTTCTGCTTTTTTCTACCTCATTTGTTCAAGGGCGAACTCAGACATGAACGCAGACGTCCGTCCATCCCAGACATTCCACTCTGACACTGACTTTTGTGTCTGTCTGGAAATGCAGCAGCTGAACAGCCACATTGTGACTTTAACCAACCTTATTGACTTGACTCTCATTCCTATGGTTGTCTGTGTTTTAACTTAGTAGTTAGTGATCAACTCACCAGTCTGCAGCTGTCATCTGCAGGTTATTCCAACAACTACTTCATGTAAAGTGAAGCTAGAATAGTTCAAATAATGTTAAGCATTTGGAACATACAGTTGTTAGGGGCAAATAGTAATAAAGATGATAGGGAAGGGTAAGGGAGTGGACCAGTATTTTTTTTTTTATTCAGAATGTTTAATTTTTGTAACTATGTACAGTCAAACATATTGTCTAATGTATTGCAATTCCACTCTTGTAAATATGTATGTTATTAATATTTTGTATTGTTTGTCTTTTGCACTATATGCATATACTTTTTTTTCTTGCACTTTATTCTGTTGCTGCCTTGACTATTGAATTTCCTTGTGGGATCAATAAAGTCTAATGTAATGTAATCTAATGTAATCTAATCTAATGACAGGAGTTTGCAGAGTCCAAATTACACATTTAGCTAAGAATCAAATACTCAAAGTCCTTGTTGTGAGAAATGACCAGTGGTGGGTAGAATAACCAGAAACTGTATACAAGTCAAAATACTGGTACTTTAAAACCCTATCGACATGGGACTAATATAACCTTGGTAATTTGTAGTAACTGGGAGAGATTGTTTGTGATGTTAAACCAATGCAAATCTGCACAAAAGAAATTGTGATACAATGTAATATGGACACTGACTAAAGAGTGAACTTAACTCCTTCAGAGGAGCAGCATCTCAAAAGGTGATGAGTTTAATGACCTGCTTTGATTCTACAATAAGAAACATTTTTCTATCTCTCAACAGTTGTTTAAGCTGAAAGTGGTGAGCCTTGATGTCAGAACAGGGGAATAATGCCAGTAAATTGGACTAAAAACAGATTACCTCCAGGTTATAGAGGTCCCATGTGAATGAGGCATATCATAATAGTGCCTCAAGTACAATATAATTTGTATGATAATTAGTTAAGTGAGAATAATTACAATAATTAAATAGGTCACTTGAGTCTAATACAGTCTAATTGATCAAATAGAGTCCAAATCATTCCATTTAAGAAACAGCAGATGGTTGGTGTGTTTCTTTAAACATATTATATGGACAGTATTAGAAATTTCACATTAGAAAAAAGTTAGAGAAAAACTTCAGTTTTGCAAAAAAGGAAGCAATGTGTTATAAAGTTGCGACTCATCAGCTGTCTAATCTCCATATCTCTGTAGGTATTCTAATGGAGTGGAGGAAACCAAATTATATTGGTGAAAAAATGAAAAAACAATCACAGCCATTTTAGATGGTAACGGAATGCTCCACTTCTGCTTACCAGTTCTTAGGTCTTTTTACTGGAGCTTACATTTTGCATTTTATTTTCTGTGACTTTCCAAAAGTTCAAAGTCCAAATTCACTTGACATTTTATAAAAGCACAGCTGGTAACATAACAAGAGGGAAAATGAATTAAAATGAGTTAAATCCAAAGTAACTCAAACAGTGCAACAGAATGTAATGGAGTAGACCTGTAGATTTTTCCTTCAATATCTTCAAATATTTAAGAGTTAAAAGTACCCTGCAATAAAAATTCAATTAGTAGAGTACAATTTTGTGAAAGCATGCTGCATTTTGAAACTCTTTTCCATGATTTGTTATTTTTAGCAAATGTTAAATATGTAACAGATTGCATTTCTGACATCTGATGATTAAAATAGAAGTTAATCAGCACCACTTGAACACAACGCAGCCAACTTGACAAGTAGCCAAGATGTATAGTCGATGTGGAAAATCTGTTTCTTTTTTCCCTTCAAAGATAAGGTCTCCAAGATATGTGTTTGAGCAAACATATGGTAGATTAACACTTCCCTTCATGCCTTGTGTGTGTAAGAGGTCGTTTAAAGCAGTTGGTGTATTTAAAAGCATTTTAGAGTGGCACACGTTGAGGATAAAATACGAACTACTGTGTTTGCATGACTCAGAGCTGCTCTATTGATCGTAGACACTTTTGATGCTTTTGTCCTCCTCCTGCCATTCTTTTACTGTTTCCTTTCAATGCTCATCTTTTATGCAGCGCAAAAGCACAAATGTATCCTTTGCATTTTGTGATTCAGCACAACAATACACACTGTCTTTTTAGTCGGACCACTCCTGTAGCTGCACCACAGCAGCGCTCTGATCATCACAATAAGCTTACTTCGCCATATCCGGGCAGACGCACAGCGTGGGCCTTCAGAAAATAGAAAACTAATGGCCGCGCTCTGTTCAACACAATGGTCACTCGTATTTTAGTCCCAGTCTTTATAAAACATTTTGTAGCCACAGCAGGTAGAAAGAGAAAGGCCGCCGTCCCCTTCCCTCTGTACAAACAGGAAGAGAGAGGCGGAGTGAATGAAAGAGAAAAGGACGCTGAAACTGAGATGAGGAAGCATAAAAGAGGCTCATGGTCTGGTTAATGACAGCCTTATGACAATGAATAACCCCTCTGGTGCTACTCTTTCATACCTGATGTTTGTACGTAACCACACGACATGCCGCATTTTCTTTGGCCTGGTCCTTTTCTAACTCCCACACCCAGCACCTCAGCTCAGATGTTTTGTTTCCTGTGTATCCGTTATTGTGTCGTCAGTTCATGGGCCCCACTTTCTTTCTCCCTCCTCTGTCCAGGATGAACGCGAGGCCAGAGAGATGGTGAAGAGAGAACAAGATGAGGCCTACCGCCTGTCTCTAGAAGCTGACCGCAAGAAGGTAATTTCTCAAGAATAATGTTGCATCTATAGAGAGGATATTTGCTATCATGACTGGATAATTGATCATTGAATTGGCTGTTTTTACTGGAGTACAATGCGATAACATGAATGTCAGTCACTAAACACAATGCATTACCTTTAATACATTAGTTTGTAAAGCCTAAGTCAGTTCAGATTCTCATTTGCATCGTTGGTAAAAACAACAAAAACTCTTAACATAAAAATTCACATCATCATCATCAAACTCTGTCCTTTGTTGATGTTTTGGTGGTAAAATAGTGTGTTTCATTTGTGTAGTCCAGGGGTCAGCAACCCTGGTCCTCGAGATCCACTATCCTGCATGTTTCAGATGTTTCCCTCTTCCAGCACACCTGACGGTCGTTATCAGGCTTCTGCAGCGCTTGATGATAGGCTTATCATTTGAATCAGGTGTGTTGAAAGAGGGATACATCTAAAACATGCAGGACAGTGGATCTAGAGGAACAGGGTTGCTGACCCCTGGTGTAGTCCTGTGACAGCCTTCACAAGTACAGAATAAGTACAGAATAAGGATATTTGCATCTGATTTAGTGAAGGGTTTTAACAGGTATCATTTGACCGCTTATATTACTAACAACACAATCACCCTATAGGTTTGATTTGTAAGTCAAGCCCTGTTAAGTTTGTTGTTTTGTCACCATATATGTAATGATCATACATATGTATTTCTCAGTCTCTGTGTTGAGATTTAACTGGAGTAGAGCTACAGCCATTGATTATTTTTGTAATCAATTAATCTCTTGATTATTTTCTTTGATCCGGTTAAAAGATTATTTGAATGAGTGAAAAAAATTGTAAAAATGTGAAAAAGACATGTCTGCAAATTACAAACAATTTGTCCAAAATGTATAAAAGTAAAAGGATATATTAAAAAAATGGATGTAGAAATAATAACATCAGTATAAAAGTATATATCCAACTTACTAACAGCTTAAGATGGAACTAACATACAATTTTGTGTTGATCTTGGCATCGTGTGTGTCACACTAAACGTCTGTGTGAAACAACAGTGGAACCAATGTTTAGCAGCAGCAAAATTAAGGAAATGAAGCTGTGATGCAGGAAAATTGGAATCAAATCATTTTTATCGATTTGAGTTGATTGTTTCAGTTCTAAACTGGAGTATTCAGGAAATATGTAAGCAGAAGTGAAAAACAAACATTTCATTAAAAAACAGATGGTACAGACCAAAGTGTCAGGTATTTAGTGTGTCCTCCCATTGTAGTTAATGTCTTATCCTGTGTTTGAAAGATTATCACCAGGCTTCGATCATGACAGTCGTTTCTGTAAATACAGGGCACACTAATGCAGCTTCTCCTCTGACGGTGTCCAGACTCAATCAGATATTGTTTTTATTTCACCTTTGCTGAAAAGTGATGCTGAAAATGACACGTCACAAATTGGTTGATGCAGAATCATTACTGCGTCAAAACAGACTATATGTGGGTCAACACTGGACACCAAGCAAGCAGGGAATCCGCAAGAGTGACATAGGAAACTTTCATGTCTGTTCTCTTGAGAAGAAAGACAACTTTATTCTCACAAAAAAAGGAAAATCTAATTTAAACATTTAAGTTTTATCCTCCTCTTGAAACCTGAAAATGACAATTTTTTTTAGGTTAATGGCCTGTTTTACATTCCATTTATAGTGTCAAAAACACAATAATACAGTATAAGAAATAGCTGTAAGTTTTTGTCACAGCTCATAATTTTGCTTTATTTACATTTCATTTGGTCACAGTGGAATCCAGTTCACAACTAATCTATCGATCTGTTTCAGTGTAGATGTAACCGATGACGTTCATGTGTGATCAGTGGTTTGTAAATGCGTAAAGTAACATAACAGGATAATGCTTTACCTTTAATGCTCTTTTTTGATGTTTTGATGCGCTATGCGTTTCATTTGTGTAGTCCTATCACAGCCTTCACAGATACAGAGTAAGTAACTGAATCACTGTGATTTGATCATGCTGATTCCATCCCAGTTGACAAATGTGTTCTTTGTGTATCAGAGAGAAGCCCAAGAGAGAGAAGAGGCCGAACAGGTCCGTCTGGAACAGATGAGGAAGGAGCAAGAGGAGGAGAAGGAGGTGAGGAGCACAGCCATATCCACCTCAGCATCACATCACACACATCACTCACATTATGGTTCCCTTTTTATCAGTACAAGGCTGAACACTCATTTGTTTCCCTAGTGCACTGTGCTGACTTTTTTTTGGTTCTCTCTTTCTTGGTGTCACTACACAGTAATGAGTTGACTAGATTGTGGTGTTGGTAAAGCCTGCTGATCAGTGGATCGTGTGTAGTGTGAACAGCCATACGGCCGTTTCAGAAGAATGAAATACCCTAATTACAGCGAAGCCTATCCCTGTGAATGTCACCTTAACATACACACAGTTATTGTTCTGTTTTACTGCTTGAAACTGGCACAACACACATGCCTCATATTGAAACCCCAATGAACAAAAGACTGAGGCTCAAACACAACCTAAGCAAACATACACATGGACCTGAAAACAATTATTGTCAGAGAAGAGGAGGCAAACACACACACACACACACACACACACACACGTGAAGGCAGACACACTGTCACGCACATATGAAAACAATAATTGTCTGTAATATAGTCTGTAGTATTACAGTGTAGTCGCCGGTGGTGGTTGTTTACTCAGCAGTGGACGCCTCAGGTATTGGATGACCGGGCTCACCCAGGTGATTTGTCACTTAAGTCAAACAGATGACAACAAAGGAACCCGGGGTCATCCTTCTTAATTATATCACTGAAGTCCACTATCCAAACTCTGGTTGTTTTCAACAACAATGACTACTCTGACCTTATGTTTCCTGTGGCTTCCATAGTGTCTCCAGTGTTAACATGCATACCTTAGTCAGCCCATATACAGTTTTTTTTTCACCGACGTTGGAGAATATATGAGTTGTGGCTTGATTAGGGTTAATGAATCATTAATAAATCCACGTCTCCTGTTTGAAATGTATAATAAAGTATTTTAAACCTGAAACTATGAATTGGAGGTGATCCAAACCGCCTGAAAAACAGAAACGATAACACAACCCAGGAATGGATATTGAGGCTTGTATGTGCCGGTTTAATTTCTAGGCCTTTAAAAGTAGAACTTTAAACTCCAACATGACAAACTTGTCACGTTGGAGTTCTAGTTGAATGTTGAAAAGGTCCATGATAGTTCACAACAGCAAATATGTAAAAGTAGAAGGAAAGATTGTGCCAAGAGTTCAGATTAGTAAATCTGCTTCATTCTATATTCCTGTAACAGCTTAATGTTTTATTGATCACTGAGAGATTTCAGAGACTGGAAGCAGTGCACTGACACTAAAGCACAACATAATTCTTAGTACATGGTGACGTCAGATCAACATGTACTTTCCAGTGTTCCAGGTAGCATTCTCAGGTTGACTTGATAAATAGATCATCTCCCAGGATGGGCTACGTTTTGTTTATCACATTTATTTTTCCTGTTTGAAAGGCTATTCGAGCTGAGCAAGGTCCAAACACTACTGCTGTTATTAATGTACATTTCAGTTATTGTAGAGATGCTGCTCCTCAGTACATGGTCAAATTAATTGCAAAAATGACCATGATAAATTTGACGTCTTCAGTTTTTACACAGCTTTCACTTATACAGGTGGTCTCCAGACACAACAAAAGCATTAGTTTGTCAGTGGATGATGGAAGGTAGAATCTTTTCTCTGTGATTTAGTACCTTTGTGCAAAGAGACTGAGATGAAAGTAAGAGCCACTGAATTTAGTGGTGGTGGTGGTGGTGGTGGGGCAGTATGTATGTGCCTGTATGAGCTGACATTACTATTTAAATTCTCCGGGGGGTCTTCGCATACAGTTGTGTGACTGTCAGGTGTACCCCCCCACACTCCACCACCACCCATCATCTGTTTGCTTTTTGTGGTTGGCCCGGCAGAGCTGCACATGCACACAAATGGACGAATAGATGTTGGTGATTATTTGTGCGGAGCCGCTAGGGCCCGAGGCCGGAGCAGACGCATGTCCTGTGGTTTCAGTAGGGACGCTTCCTCACACGTGTTGGTGTGTCTGTGGTTGTTGGTCCATCTGCATCTGTACGTCTACCACCACAGCACGCACATACACACACTCCTGTCCTATTTGTGTGTGGATGTATGTGTTAGTTTGGTCCCTAGGGGCCCCTTTAACTCAGTCAGCATCAGCTCTTATACCTATGGGAGCTGATGGCGGAGCGGCACGCGCCCTACCCTGCCCACCAAACACCAGAAGCTGCTAATGAGCTACTGTTGTACACTCTTATGAAATATAATTGCATTATGGTGTGTAAATAAAGCCGGGGCGTGTTGTCACAGCATATGCTCCCCGGCTGGCCAAACAGGAACAACAAGCTGGG